>VZSR01003809.1:7381978-7393359 GCA_013398615.1 Brachypodius melanocephalos
GGGCCTCCAGGAGCTGTCTGCAAGAATCATCTGCCCCTGCCGAGGCCCTCTTTGGCAAAGGTGCTTGGCAAGACTCCACTGTCCCCACCCTCACTACTGTAATCTTTACAGAGCTATTAAGAAACTCAGTATCTGTATACCCTTCATGCACATCGTGAGATAGGAGAAGACCAACTGCAAAAGGATGCATGGAAAAACCATATCTCTGTTAACAAAACACTCATATCAAGCTGCTGAACCAAAGACACACACATGGAATACACAGATTTCCCTAAAGCCACTATAGAGGCCCAAAAAGAACTTTACCAATGTTCTTCCAGCAAACTGGAGAGCTTGGCTGATACTTTCAGTTTATATGCAAATAAAAACTGTACATGTGCACACAGCAGGAAGTACATGAAATACACCCAAATCAATAGGGTTTTTTATTACATACTGTTTCAAGGAAAGAAACATCAAGTAGTAAACCAACAATTTACCAAATTCCATTTTCTTTCACAATAAGGTGCAAAAGCTTGCTTCTAATAAGCATGCCAGTTAAGCTACAAGGCAATACATGATGAAAGATTTAAATCATTTACCTTTTCTAGAACTGTTCTGGTTTTTCTTAGTGGTGCTGCTGTCTGCCTTCTTGACATTTGCACTCTTCACAGCTTTCTTGGTCTTAGAAGTCATCTTTTTAGATTTTTCTCTTTTAGATGCTTTTCTAGGGGGCTACAAAAAGAAAACCAGAAAATTTAAGTAATGGGTATTACTTGAACAATCCATACCTCTTTTCCATAAAGGAAAATTTTCCACTCTGAGGAAAATTTACTCCAGCCAGTCCATGCCTAAGTTTCCAAGAGAGCTGCTGCAGCAAAACAGATACAGTGCCTACATCCTTCTACCTGTATTATATCAAAAGCTGTCATAAACCTAACTCTTCCAAAAACGCTACAATCTTAAAGCTGCACAAACAGATGTCTTCCATTTCACCAGGTCCTATTTTCAAACTAATTTGACAAACAAAGTGCTTTTGTAATAATTAAGCTTTTACTCCATGCACCTAAAATTCAGTTTCTGAAGACTTCAGTCCACTCAGCCATTGCAGACTTACCTAACTCCTACCTTCTGGAAAAAGGCAAAGATGATCCACTTACATCAATGGAGTTTACTGCTAGCCCTTTTTGTTTGTTAGACTTCTGTTTGTTTGGAGGGTTTTAGATTTTTGTGTTTTGTTTTTTGGGGTTTTTTTTTTGTTTTGGGTTGGTTTTTTTTTTAATAACTGAATTCTTGGAAAAAAGACAACTGCCTCTGAAACAGATATTCCTCTCCTGTTTTCCTCAAGAAATTAACACACATGCCAACATTTAGTACTTCAGCCCTCTTTCAATTTGCCATTTATACGGAAAGAAAAAGGCACAGTAAGAATTAAGGTTGTTTCATGGAGGCATAGGAATTTCCTAGAACCATGTTTTTACATTAAATCCAACACCCATCAAAATGACCCCAACAAAACAAACTGTTAAGTTACATTAATTGCCTTTCAACAGAGGATTGCTACCATTTCCTATTGCTCAGGCTATTACCCTAACAGCCTGTCACACTTTCATTTCAACAGACAGAATGTAACCCAAGTAAACAGTGGCCTTATATTACAGCCAAGGGTTCCATAATTTCCATAAAGAACTTTCTTGGACACCAGCAGTTTGCCTAATTGCACCCTGTTGTTGCAGGGGTCTGATAAGGAGTAATGGAGGGTTGATTTACAGGAGAAATGAGGAAGAATTTCTTTTACAAAGGAAGGTGGTGAAACACTGAAACAGGTTGCCCAGAGAAGTGGTGAATGCCCATCCCTGGAAATATTCCAGGCCAGGCTGAATGAGGCAACCTGATCCAGTTGAAGACGTCCCTGTTCATCGGAAGAAGGCTGGACTAGATGACCTTTATAAGGTTACTTCCAAACCAAACTATTCCATGATTTGATGCTTCTTGCCTAGTATGCAAAAAGGTTTAAAGAAAACACAAAATACAATGAGATTAAGACATTTCAAAGATTGCAGGGATCTTTCTGAGGCTGCCTACTATGTTGCTTACTTTAAGACACAAAACCTGAAGAGAAAATCAGATTAAGATATAAAATCCAGGAGGAATATGGAGACAAAATCCCAAACCAATGCAGTCAGGTAGGTCAGTGACTCCTACTGAATTCCAAGTCCTAGTTATCAAATCAAACACTGCATTATGAAATTACAATAAATTCATCACAAGATGATATGAGAAATATAACCAACTACACTAGCAATCCTGGCTGCCCCAAAATGACACAATGGCACAACATAGAAAATTATTTTATAAGGTACATACATACACCCAAGAAACACAACTTCTGCCTTTTATCTAAATGATTCTCTAAATTCAACACACTAAGAATTTAAGAAAATCTCTTATAAATTTCAGGTGTCCCCCCTTTTCTCTTATTTAAACATCAATTACTCCCCAACTCTGTGTTCCAAGAGTTATCAATTGATAGCAATGACATAATGTTGAAAAACAAACAAAACACTCATTACCTCATCTTCACTTTCTTTTTCTTCTGAAGACTCATCCTTTTCCTTTTTTTCATCTTCTTCACTACTGGATTCATCTGACAAGATCTCTGGGCACTTGGTGCGTTTTGCTTTTCTTGTTGTTCCAGAGCTACTGCGCTCTTTTTTACCACCTTTGCTTTGTGGTTTTTTGGACTTTGGCAATGGCTGAGAGACAAGAGATGTGCATAATCCAAGTAAGAATACAAAAGCATAAAAAGATAAATTCTTTTAAATCACATGAAAGAATATTAAAAATTAGAGGTGTCTTAACACAACCCAGGACCATTACATGTACACTTAAGTCATAATATTTTGCAGAAAGCAAATATTTACTACTGAGACAGAGCTGAGCAAAACAAAATTTCAGTTCTAAGCTAAGTGCATCCCTTCCCCAAGCAAACAAATCTTCAAAGACTGGGCGTTAGAGAAGGGAAGCAAGCAAAGTTACTTCTGAATTGTTCTTTTACCTACCAATCCATAAAACAAGCCTTTTCTTTTGGTAACAAGTCAGCTGACAATTCAGAAGACTTAAAGGCAAGAATTTTGTCACATCTTATGCAAACCTGCATTTTCCTGTAACTCAGTACCTGTGTCCCTAAAAGCAGCACGCTGACCCCTTATTCACATCACTTCCAGTGTTCGTTGGGAATAGATTTAATTTCCTGAGCAACAGTGCAACTATTTTAGTATTACTTTTAGATTAAAAACTGAAAAGTCCAAGAAGATTAACAAAAAGAGTTTAGCAGTCTTGGCACTCTTAATCTACCGCGCTGGCTAAATCCAAGTTTTCGTACCCTGCAATAAATTCCATTTGGTGATGTCCAAATCTGATAACTTACATTTGCCAAATACAGCAAATACAGGTAACATCTGACACTTAATTTTCCTGTTCTTCTGTGTATCTGTTCTCTACCACCCACAAAGCAGAGGGTAATTGGTATTTGGGAATGGATATCCTAATTAGCTCCATGTGTTGAACTCATACTTCTGTGCACTAACAGTGTGTAATGGGTACACCCACATATAAACAGAATTTCTATTTAAGCCCTCAACCCATTATGGATGCCTGCAGCAGAACTACTCTCTTTCAAGAAGTCATTCCTATTTCAGTAAGTTAAAACAGTAATTGCATTGTCACTGGAAACAAGCAAACAATGAGCAATAGAGAACAGATGCATTTTCCATCAGAACAGAGCCATAAAAGGAAGCATAACAACCTGCATCTCACCTTGCCTGAAGATTTTGGATGCATTAGGAAGTTTAATATTCTGGTTACAAGTTCACTATTAACTCCTGATCTTTCCAAGTCAAGAACTTCACAGATACTTTTCAACATTGCATTTCTAAACCTGTAGAGAAAAAAGAGAAGAAAAAAAGAGAGATTCAGTATCACACCCTAAACAGTCAATATATGACTCCTAGAAGCTGCTGTCTGGTTTGTGTCTGCCACCTGACAATATATATGCACAGGCCACTACACTTTCAGTCTTATCTACAGTTAAGTAAAGAATCACCACCATATTACATAAAGCAAAATAAAATTATTTCCAGATCTTTATGTCTGTATAATAGAATATTTTAAAGGGTTAAGGAATCATAGTAAAAAAAGTATTACATTGTTTATGATCTATAGCTTGAATAGTAAGGTTCTGCAAAATACATGTGGCCCTTTGTTCATCTTGTTCAGCGCTGTTAAAATATGACATGCAAGTGTAAAATCTGGGCAGAAATCAACCACAGAGGCAGAACAAATTAACAACTGATCAACAGTTTGTGCCCCACACACAGCTACAAACAGCAGCAGAAGCATGACAGCAACACAAGCACACAGGGCTCTGCACCTTCATATGCAACCCAACAAAACCAGGCTTCAGAATATTTGCTTAAGACTAAATTAGCAGTTGTTTCATATGGGAAACATGAAAAAAAAGGCAGAATTACTTTATTTTGCAACCTTTTTTTGGTAAGGGGAATTATCCAATTAAACCCATGGGAAACAGTCAAAACTCCCTTCAGGAGAGAGAGTTTTTCTTCTGGATTTCCACGTGTTTGACAAAGTGTACTCCTGGAAAACTGCTTATCTGAAGAAGAAATATTTGGAAATTCCAAGTTCTGGAAGCCTTTCCACTATCAACAAACAGGCACTAAAAAAACCACCCCAGTTTTAGAATATATTGAGTAAATGTTATTATGCAAGGGCATTTTAAACCCTTTCAGTTGAGCCAAAACTAAGGTGCAGCAGCTTCTCATGTTGATGGAAAAGCAGCTTATGAAGGGAGACAGGAGAAAAGTTTGTGAGACTAGTTGCTACAGCAATTCTAGTATGTTTAATATATAATAAGCAGAAATTGCTTTGATTCTGAAGGAGGAAGGTTTTGAAGCATAGAAGGAGGCAAGTTCGCACCATGAATAAAGTACAATGTGTTCACAACACTATGCCTGCCCTGGGGAAATAATGCTTTCCTCTCACTTGGCAGAAGAATCTGCTAGTTAGCATGCAATAGTTAAAACCAGGAATGTAGGAATTGTGAATAAAATATTCCCAATTTAACTCTTAATACATTTCAAGCTGTCTTAAGAGACCAATTTGTGTGATTAAAATGAACTCAGAAAAAAATACAGAGCTCTAGTAAACAACCATCTGGCTTATAGCTTAAATTTAATCACAAGTAAAATTTTGGAAGAAAAAAGAGAAAAAGTAAAGTGCATGAATCAAGTTTTGTTAAGTATCAAGAGATCATTACTTTTTTAACATTTCTTCCTTCTTTTTATATTGGTCACTTCCTTTTTCAAATGGAAACCCACTGAACTGACCCACATTCTTCTTTAGGGATGCAACCTAGAACAGAACACACAGATTATTTTCCACTGCAAGCAGTTTAAAAGATTTCATTTGACTACAATTGTTAACCTTTCATACAAGAAAAATTTGTTCTAGTATTTAGCTTTCTGTTGACAAAGCTACACCTTTTAAGTTATAACCTACATGGATTATGCTTTTACTTATGACAGACAAACTAAACCAATTAAGTTCAACTTCTTGTGACTGTGGTACTTTTACTAACTTACTAGACAAAGTCACCTGCCATTTCAAGCATTTAGAATGTACTGCATGATTATTTACAGGTTTGCAAAACTACAACATTATGAAGCATGTGGCATGCTTTGTATGATGTAATTTGTTACAAAGTAGGGAATGTTGGTATTTTATTCTATAATCTGCTGAAGTAGATTTGCTTTACTAGCTGTTCTGAAGTCCTAAATAGGACCATGACTATATTTCTGAACCTCTTATTTAGTAGGACAAATTTTTGCATTTACATACCACCCAATCTACAACTTCTACCATTACACCTGATGTCCAATCTGGGTTGAACTTCCACTGCAACAGCCCTCATAATGGAAAAACTGCTCCCATCAAGATCACAAATGTATTTATTTGTTTTCACTTCATCTCCTTTTACCAAAAAAAAGAGAAGTTGTTAAAAAGTAACCCCAGATCTCTGGATCTTCTGAGATCTTTTTAACACTATCAAGTAACACTATCAAGAATAATTTGAACTAGCTTTCAATACTTCTACAAATTTGTTTCTGCTGTTTCTCCACTAGTTTATAATTTTAAGGAAAATTTGCTGGTGGTACTGGTATGTTTTATTAAAAATGTTAATTACAATTAAAAGCACATACAAATACGTGCACACAAAATAAGATCCGACCTTCACTACATTAAACAGCATTCTGAGTTCCCAGAAGCTCTGATTAAGTACTACACTGATATATTCTTTTTCTGAATACTTGTGGCAACAGATCATTCTTTGCCATTTAAACAAACATTGCATTGGAAGCAGTGGCCTGAGAAATCACAGCTAGCATAGATCTGTTCTAGTACTATTCAACTTCTGGTTTCTGTGCTAGCTGTTCAAGTTTCCAAAATATGCAAAAATAATTTAAAATAAGTTCCAACAATTATAGCAAATGTATAGAAATACTACAATTTATTCTGCCTCAATTTCACATCATTAGCAAGGAAAATGGGTCATATTTACTCTGAATTTTAAGGCACAATCAGTGATACATAGATCACTCCAAGAAAGACTTGCCACTATATTTTAAGTGTCATCCTAAAATACAAAATGGACAATATAATATTTTAATTATCTTAGAAAAACTGTTATATAAAAATCTTAATAGTGATTTTTATCTTTCTACTGCTTAGTGCAAATGAAGAGAAAAATAGTAGATAAGCAGCAATGTGTTAATACATGGAGTATTTTGAGTGCCATCTGCACCTGAACAGCTTTTAGCATGTGAACCATAAATTATTTCCAACTCATCCTTGTAAGGTAATCCATCATTCCCCAATTAAAAAAAAAATCAAAATCTAATCTACATTTAAGAGACTTTTTATTTAGTACATCCTGCCACAAGATTTTTATAGGAAGAGAGTTCATAGGAGTTAAAAAGAGGAGGCTTACCTACCTGGTCCTGCAAATACCCATTTTCTAAGTAGCTTATAATAAACAGCACTTAAGAAATAGATCCATATGAGCAGATGTAAAAAACTGCACTACAAACATTTGTATGTATTTGTAATACATGAGAACTAATGAATATACAAGGCTGAAATTCTTACAGTGCCTGGCCTGTTGTAGAGGAGTTTGTGCAGGTTCCTAAGTTCATCTGTCTTCTTTTTACTCAGAAAGAACTGTATCCTCTCAATTTCACAGAGTTTTTGTCCTTTTCCTGAAACAATTAAAAACATTTATGCTATTCATCACATTGGTATTTACTTCTGTTTATAACTTAAACATGTTTTTTTAAGAAAAAAAACCCAAACTGTTTTTTTAAAAAGCAAAGGAGTTCCTTAAAATCAGCATTAGACTTTATAATAGGTCAAATATTAGGCAGGCCTTTTCCTATCAGTTAGTCATTCTGACAGGCTCTTTACCTGCCTTACTTGATGCTACAGGGCACAAGGATTTGGCATTTCTTTCTATTCTGGCTGCTCCTGCCTTTGTTAGTATTCATGAGGTAATGAAGATCCTATTCCAAATTTAAACATCATGTAACTTTTACGGTTTAAACTGAATAAAAGAGAGTTTTCATATAATAGCCATATTGTTTTAAAAAGGATCATGACTCATAAATTAGCTCTCAACTACAACAAACTAGTAATTTCACCTTTTCAGAGTTTTTATTATCATTCCTAACACTCACAAGTCGTATGTAAGAAGTCAAGCTTACCTGGCGTAATTGTAAAGGGTTCCTTCTGCAGGGAGGACACTTGCATGGTCAGTCGGTCAACCTTCTTCTTCTCCCTTTTTCCTTCAACAATGAGACTCTTCTCTGCAAAAGACAGCTTCCTTAAACAATCTGAAGCAACAGGCAACACAACACTGACTCTTTGAAATAGCAAATCAAAAATGGATGATGATACAATCAGGTACTATAACATTTTCAGATCTTTGGCTAATAAGCCACTGTGATTGTGTAGAGCTCAGAGCTCCACGTACATAACTAGAAGTCTCTCTAATTCTTCCCGTATCCAAGGTAACCTTGAAGACAAGACTGGGTATGTCCTAAAGGTAAATTCATCATGATGGAGACTGCAGGACTATGAGTTTTCAGAAACCCATCCTTCTCTCCTTTCACTGCCTTTTTCAGACATTCTTCTTGGATGCTACAGTCCATATGCACACAGCTCCACACACAGCACTCTGAAGAAGAATACCACCACCAGATGGGCAAAAGCAGGGTCCAGGATGCCTGCACACAGATTCATTTCCCATTACTGGACAGGAGAAACCACCCATTTCAGCAGGAGAGGCAGGAGCACAAGTGCAGTGGGACTGTATTACAAATCCCAGGGTACACAGAGAAGCACTCTGCAGGGCACAGTATGATTGTCACTAATACTACAAGAATATTATTGCCAATAATTCTGGTACTGCTTACTAATGCATTTAGATTGTTTCACATATACCCTGCACATCACTAATTTAATGATAACACTCCAGAGAAAAAGCTAAAGCTTCACCTAAACATTTTGTACTAAAATACTGGATCCCAAGTAACACTATCCTTAGAGCTAAACAGATGGGCTGTCCTGACTAACATCTCAAAGCAGCTTCAAAACCTGTATGAAGATAATTAAAACCAGAGCAAAAAGAATTTTTTTCTGAAAATCCAATGCTAATTACTCTGCTGTTTTCCAAAAAGCATAATCTGTCTTCTTCCTACTACCTTTCCCAAAGACAAATGTCATCTCTTTCAAGGACCCAAGAGCATCAGTGACTTGATTTTCACTGTGCCACATTACCGCTGTATTTCCATGAATGCTTTCCTTTTGAAAACAGATGCCTGGAGACTTCACAACAGAAATTAACATTTTTGCATTTCTTTCCTCCTGTTTTGTTCTCCTTGACTACCTTCAATTACATGCCACAACAAAAAACTTGCCTTGCTTGCTCATCCGATCATATCGCCACAATTTTTTATTACCAAAATTAGTCTAAAGGAATTTCTGCTGACCCAGTATAATTACATTTGGATACCCAGAAAATTAATTCACTGTAATGAAGCAAAGACATCTGTACTGTTTCCAAAACTACTGCATACTTCCAAGTTTCTCTTTTGCAAACACAGATCACTTCAGAGTGTTACTGGCAAAAAATAATTTGATAAGGGACACTACTTCCTATAACTATCAAAAAATTTATACAACAACAAAAAAGTCTTTAGTATAGAAGTCCAGCATGCTGGCAATTCCTTCAATCTTTTTCTGAGACAAACCAGCACCACTGTTTTTAGCATTGCCTGTTATAGTCTACTGGGAAGCTGTTATGACCTGTGAGACAGACACACCATGGAATCTCCTCGATAATTGTACAATTAGCCAGAATCACAGGAGACTGCATTCAATAGCTCGGCATTCATTAAAGAACAACTTATTCAATGGAATATCAAGTACCCTTTTCCTCTTCCTCCTCCTCCTCTTCCTCTTCTTCATCTTCATCACTTTCCTCTGCTTTGTTTTCAGTTTCAGGCTGTTTCTCATCTGTTTTTTCTGATGACATTGTATCTTCTTTTGATGAATCCACAGAAGACATGGTGTATGCTTCTGCAGAAAGAGTCAAGGAAAACCATCATCAATAGAACAACATCCATGAAAAACACAGGAACCTTGCTTTCAAAAATTATCTTCTTGTGCAGCAGAAGCAGTGTGCTGGTACTGTGATTGTTCACATTTTCTAATCACTAAGGTGTTCAGTATACACACAAGACACACAACTTTTCAGAGGAAGTTGCCATCCATTCTGCAACTAGTCTGGTTAAGAACCCTCTAAAAGGCTATAAATTCTATTCACACACAAGTCTTCAAGCTGCTTCTGTGAAACATTCGGAAACACCCACTCAAAGCAGCTGATACTGTTACCTATTAAAAACTGCAGTGTTTTAAGATATCACAATTTTACTGCACTCTGCTATAAACTAAATACTTATTTTTGATCATGGTTAACTATGCATGCAAGTTTCTTAGTAACTTAAACAAGTACTTATTTAGGTGGGAATTGGGAACAGAAAGATTTTTTTAAAAAAGTTGCAAGAAATTCGGTAAAGACTTAATGCTGCTTTCACAACCTAGACAGCTGCTGCACCTTTAGGCATGAAAATACTTCTGGTTTTAATTTGCAGATCTACAACAAAAAAGAATAAATGTTTCATACTTAGCATATTTAAGAGTCTTTTCTTAGCATCTGAAGTAGCCTATATGTAAACTTTAAAATTAAAGTATCTTAATTGCGCATGTACCATTTCCCTACTAACAGAAAACGTCTATCTTACAGAGCAAGATAACCATATGTTTCATTTTTTAAAATTCTAGCTTCCAAAAATTTTCACCGTTCAGATCTGGAACAGAAATTCACACAATTAACCATTTTCTTTCCGCAATATTAAAGCCAGTATTATCGGCAAGAGATCAGGCGCAATAAGTAACATTTAAATCTCCTGCTTATACGCAGCATTAGCAGCTGCCAGAGATCAGTCGTATTCCAAATGACAGAAAACATGAGTTAATATTTATTACCAATAGTACAGGGAAAAGTAAAGTTTCCTAGCTAAATCACCAGGGAAAAATATATCTTTCAGGGTATTTCTACCAATATTTCATTTGTAATAAGTAACATGGCATTTTCACGGCACTTACTGACTTTTACTTGAAGGCATGGCTAAAAGCAAGACAAGCACTACAAGCTGTCCTTCCTTCCCCTTTCAATGGGAACAGAAGGGTGAAAGTTAGAGACTTCTTAGCTTTCCACCACCTGGGTTCGGGACGACGTTTTGCTTAGGTAAAAAGGGTTCTGGGATCTACCTTTACCGGGAGAGGGTCTCCCGCCCTCGCCTCGGGCTTCTCAGACGGGGACTCTCCACCTGTCCCCCCTTTCCCGATTCGTAAGCTGGATGCCGGGGCAAAGCCGACGGCGATGCGCAGCGCCCGGTGGCGCCGGCGGCCAAGGCGCCATCGCTTCCCGCTCCAGGCGGGCGCAGGACCGCTCCACCCGCTCCCGCCGCAGGACACCGTAACACCCAGGAAACACCCGGGGCAGGGGCCGGGAGGAAAGCAGCCCCGATGACGAACGCCCCGCACACGGCACGTCCCCGGGGCGGGATGGGAGCCGGGTGGCCGCGTTTCATTTCTCCTCGTCACAGTCCGTCCCCTCTCGGCCCGGGCGCGGCGAGGCGGGACCGCTCTCGGGCGCCGTTACGGCCATGGCGGCGGGACCCACCTCAGCTCGAGCCCCGGCTCTC
>VZSR01003809.1:7393459-7484872 GCA_013398615.1 Brachypodius melanocephalos
GTGGATGCCCCATCCCTGGAAGTGTTCAAGGCCAGGTTGGACGGGGCTCTGAGCAACCTGGGCTAGTGGAAGCTGTCCCTGCCCACATCAAGTAGATTGGGACTAGATGATCTTCCAAGGTCCCTACGTTTTTAAGTATTTAGTAGTATTTGTGTTACACATATATCCTACTTTTACTATCAGTTCTACGTGACCACGCTTCACGAGCGCCTACGACGAACAATTCCCAGGAGTGTGGCATTCTTCCCGCTCCCTCTGTATTACCCCAGCTCGGCTCCTCCCGGCGGGGGCTGGTGCAAAGCGCCCGTTCCTTGCCGCGGTTCCGTGCGTGGGATCCCGGCGCGCGTCCCTGCGGTGGCGGCGTGGGCGGGTCCGCGCCGCTGCAACGGCGGCGCCTCGCTCGGGCCGCGGCGGGATGGGAGGCTGCGGGCAACGGGAGGGGACGGCTGAGGAGTGAGGTGGCCTCCTCGCTCCTGCAAAATGTAGGGTCACAGGCCGCCCTCGAACGAGCCGAGGGCCAGTCCCACTCCTCAGGCTGTGGCCCGCGTTCAATTCTTAAATTTAGGAGGTAATCTCGGAGCCTGAGAGGAGGCCAGGCTGGTCTCCACGTTGCCTTCAACAGGAGTCGGGAGTACACAGACGGTATGTTGAAGGAAAGCAGCCCGAACTAGCTAGTGCAGGTGACTTGTGTGAAAACTGCATTATCCCAAAAGCAATTTCCTGGCTAGTGTGAGGAGCTGTAGGTATACAGCTCTTACTTTGGGAGGGATCAGGTAAAGGGACAGTAAAAGAGAGGAAATTAGAAGAGTGTCACACTTTTATGAATTGTTCATCTCGGACATATGTAAAACATAGTCCCGTAGAATTGGTAGTAAACCCAGGAAATACATGTAATACAAATACTACAAAATATTTAGAATCAAAGAATGGTTTGGGTTGGAAGGGACCTTAAACGTCATTAAGTGCCAATCCCTCTGCGATGGGCAGAGACACCTTCCACTAGACCAGGTTGCTCAGAGCCCCATCCAACCTGGCCTGGAACACTGCCAGGGTTGAGGCATCCACAGCTTCTCTGAGCAATCTGTAGGATAAACTATACTACAGATAAATACTACAGATAAACTATACTACTATACTATACTACTATATATAACTACAAGTTATATACTGTGTACAGAAGGAAAGTCTGGGGAGTGTATATTAATCATCACTCAATTAAACAAGAGAGATGCAGATTCCTTATTTTAAAGCCGGTGCAATCACAGATGGTGGCCATTTTAAAAGGGAAAAAGTAAATTATTTACCAACAATACATAATTAGACAAGCTTATTGTTAACACACAATAAGGAGACAAAAATATCGTTGAGCCATGGGCTACACAAATAGCACAAGACAGGTGTTTGAAGACAACAAACTACTTCCTGTAAGATGAATAAATTTGGATTGATTCAGAATTGTGACAGAAGACATCCAAAGGCTGTGCTTCAGGTTGTGATGATAAATTAGATCGTCAGTTTTTAAAGAGGAATGTATTTACCCAGTGGAGATGATTTGCCTAACTGAATTATGTATGTTGATATTTTACATATACCACATAAGATGCATCTTCATCTTGAGGAGAAATAGAAGGTAATGGTTTCATTGATCCTATTAATGAAGTCATACCACTTTTGTAGCTGACAGACCCTTAAACATAAACCAAATCCAGTATTTTAGGAATTGATATATTCAGTCCAGGTAAATTTCATTTTGTCACAGGTTGCTCTGGCAGAACTTCAATAACTATGATAACTTATCTTGATTGTGTTTTTTCAAACCTTCTCTGCCCTTCAAAGTATCTTTTTGATTTACAGCTTTATGGAGTAGTTTCAATATGCTGTCAAGAGTTTAATAATTGGTTTTTGCATCTCCCAGATAAGACTGAGACAATGTTGGTTAAGAAGACGTCAGAAAAAATCTGCAAAGCTGTAATTAGGGAGAAGGAGGGCACTAATTTGAAAAAAAAATCAGATATGTTTTAAAGGGAAATTTCTGAATTAAAGAATATAGTTTGAAATTGGTTTATCTTCTCATTTTGACTATGAGTAAGAATGCTGATTCTCAGTATACTGCTTTGAGATGATTTGCTGTATCAACACTTCTATATCGCTGTCTTCTTCCAATCTGTTGAAGTTCACTTAATTATTTTATTTCAGCTGAGATTTGAAAGACCTGGATGAGATAATGATATTGGTATAAAATATTAGCATCATATAAGGTGTTTAGACAGTGTAATGAAAGGTTCTAAATGGAACCTAAATGCCTTGGTCCTGGAAGGACAAATTGAAAAGGGATAAATCATTTTAAGTGGTTCTTATGAGCTGCTTCCTATAGCCTGCTCTCCTTATTCCATCACAGAGAGGCTGCGTCACAGTGGCTGACCGCTACTGTCAGGGTCCCAATGTTAAGGACACGCTGAGTTTTGACAGCTAGCTCCATCTGCAGATGCCAGTTCTATGAAACATAATTCTCCTGGAGGTACCTGGGGCTCTCTTTTAGATATCAAAGGGTATAGACATCATAGCTCAATAGTATTAAATGGTGAAAACCGGTTTGAGGGGGCTGTAAAAAGAGACAGCCACATGTTTCAGCATACATGACAAGCTTGTATTTTATGCTGAAGTGCACCAGGCAGTGCAGCTTTAAACATCATCACCTGCCACTGTTAATTAATAAAAACAGCTCTTTTCAGTTAGTTCAGAGCAGCTTGTATTAGCAAGCAATGTTTATTGGCTCTCGGTATACAGCATAAAACAATATACGAGAAGATTTTGGGAGCAGAAATGTAGGCTTCCCTTTACAAAGTCCCCCAAAGTTGCCTTTATTTTCTTTCCAAAGCGACCTGTTACTGCTGTGTCCTGCCACCAGCACAGAAACTGGCAAGTCTGCTGTGGGCAAAACTACAGAAAAGGTCATTTGTGGATTGCTGAGAAAGCGCCGGCATCAAAGCAGACACTAGGTAACTCTCATTTGGAATTTGTATCCATACAGTAAAATACCACAGCAACAAATGATGGAATGTTACTTTCTTAGTGATGTTGCTCTGCGTTCTTGTACAAGTTATTTAAATATATATGTCTGTGTGTATGTCCACACTTCAGGGGGTTTTTTTTTGTCATGTGACAAGGTTTCCTAGAAATGTCAAAATGCCTGGCCTGTGAAATTCTGAGAAAATTCTGTGCAAATGCCAAGTACATCTTTATTAACATCAGCAGCAGTGTATGGCTTTTGAATCTAAGGGTTATTTAATTGCTACTGAAAGCAGGAATTCAAATGTGAACCAATAATTGTACTAATTATTACAATTTAAAAGATAAGAACTTGAAAACTATTTGAGTAGTATGCAGTTAAGTTGCAATGTAATCAATAACCTAAGCTGAGAATCTTCAGGTGTTCACTGCACATTCGTGCAAGGTATTTTACATTTGTTGACTGATAAGAACGCTCAATTTGCAGAGTTTCCTAAGGGGGTCCTATATCCTTCATTTATTTCCTTTTTTATACCCTGCTTAAGTGTTTCAGGATTAGTAAGCTATTGCATCCATCATCAGGCTTGTCATGCCTGACCCTTAAGAAGCTTAAGGAGTTGTCCCTGTAAATACAAATACTCACAAGCCTGAAATGCATAATCAATATGAAATCAATCTAACCAGTTTCACTATACTTTAGAAATCCCTTTTTGTGCCATGATTCAGGGCAAGTATGTGCAACATTCAACAAAATTGTACATAGAAATATCAGAGATAGACAATGAATCAAAGTAGTATATGAAGGCATATTTTTCATCTGTGTCTGAATGACAACATTGTTGTGTTGTCAGACTGAGCTCTGTGTGGGGATTTCTGTTTACCTTCCACTTTACCATGAAGTCAAATCTTGCTTGGCAGGGTTTGAAAATTACCTCTTTGTGTGTGTTTGGGAACACCTACAACTCTGTCCACTCAAAGCATGCATGGCTTTTATGTGTTCTACAAAGTACTTAGATCTGCTGCTAGATCCAGTATTTAGAAGGAAGAGCCTGGGAACTGTGCACAGATGACCTGTAGCTCCCGCAGGCAACAATCTTTAAGAACTCTGCTGTTGGCACCAAGGAGAGGGGTGTAAAAGGGTCCCTGCCTTAGTGTCCCACCCGCTTCTCACTATGGAGCTGTGTTCACAGCATGGTTTCCAGAGCAAAGTACGGCAAGGACAGAATCTGACCCGCAGTGAATGCCCACTCAGTTATTGGCCTCCTGCTACCTCGGGACAGCGTTTCAATGAATAGTGCGTGGATGTGCCAGCGAGCTATGCAAATGTTATGTAACTCACACTTCGGGAAAAGAAACACTGTCTATTCATTTACGCCTTAAAGGTTTGAGTCTATAAATTTCTACTTGACAAGTCTATAGGTATTTGTACAATTCACTTACAATTAAACATTTTTGAACTTATTGAAAATGGAAAACATTGTTGGGGCTATTACTACTTTGCACTAGGAGGAGTTTACACGTAGCCCACCAAGTTGTGCTACAAAGTGAAACTGGTAGTTTTCCACACACACTGTGCGTAGGTATTGGCAACCTCTATTTAAATAAAAATCACGAAAGAACCAAAGATGAGAAAAAGGAAAACACTGTGGCTTTCTAATAATTTAAGGTGATCTTGGTAATAACTTGTCTTCCTGACATGATATAATTCGACGTTGTCCAGAAGACAAGAGGCTTTTCTTTCCCGAGCGAGGTCTTCCCCCCCACAGCCGCCCGGTAGCGGTGGAACCCACCCGACACCGAGCCTTTCCGCCGCCGCGCTCAGGACGTGGAAAATGAATTTGTCCTTTGTGGAAGGCGGTGTCGGCAGCGCCGTCTGCAGCTGCACGCCCAGGACCGCCACCGGCAGGGGCCTCGGCGGCCGGAGCAGCCCCGGTGGCCGGAGCAGCCCCGGTGGCCGGAGCACCCCCGGTCCCTGCGCTCGCCGTCAGCCCCCGGGCCGGGAGGCAGATGCGCGACGCGGGACGAGAGCTGCCAGGGCGGCAGGACCCGAGCGCGGACCGGGGGGTTGCAGCAGCTCCCCACCCGCCTTTCCGCGGGATACCGCCCCCGGAGTGCAGCCCGCCCCCAGAGTGCAAATCCGCGGCCAGGCAAAGGTAGGGAGCGGTAGGGAACGGCAGCGAGAGCCGGGACTCGGCCGCCCTGCTCCGCCGGTGCCCAGCGGCCGCCGCGCCCCGGCAGCGGGAGGCGCTGCGCTCCCAGTACCGGCGCCTCGCTCTTCCCCGGGGAGGCACCGACCGGCACCTGCAAGCGCGGGGAAGGGAGCTGAGCCCCTTCTCTCCTTCCCCCGAAGCTTTTCCACCCCCGTCTTTCAGGTGAAGAGGAGGTGATTGCTGGCTCGAGGCATGTGTGTTAATTGCGTTACCTTCTGCAAAAGAGGTGAACTTTTAAAGTTTAACTGAAGCTTGCTTTGGGATTTGCGTGGGGTTCCTCTCGACTGGAAGCTCCGGAATGCAAGTATGCTCCGGGGCTAGCATAATGGGATAATGGCATTTAGTGGGGATTTCATTTTGCATCCTTAGAAGTAATATTCTGAAGCCCGACTGAGGTTTCATTTTTATTTTAAATAACATTCATTTAAGCCACAGCACCCTATAAGCCTGTACTCTGTAATTTTGACAGTTTAAAGCTATTTTTCACGTATCCTTTCTTTAGTTGTGCTTTGTTACGTGTAAGGCGCAAATGCAACTCTGCAAAAGCTTCTTAGCCTTGAAGAGACTACTGCTGTGATTAATCTTCACACTTCTCAGGTTCAGGCCCTTAATGTTTACTATGAAATACATAAACTAGGTGCAGAAACAAATATTAAAGTATCCAAGTGTTCCCAGTCCATAGCTGAAACAATTGCATTTATTATATGGAAAAAGATATCCCAAGTGAAGTTGTTTAAAGTTTTATGCATCTGGCTGTAATATTTAATCTGCTTCAAAATTCCATGTGAATTCTGTATGAATCATGCCTTATTTTTAACGAATGTAACTTTACACTGAAAATATTCATAGCATATTAAAGCAATATCTGTGGCCTGGCTTAGACTAACAAAAGCCATAAAGTTCAGTATGGCAGCAAAGCATTTATCCTCATTTCACCTCTGTGTCCTGGGTTTCTAGGCATTTCTTCTCACAAATTATGTAGTTATTCATTGTTTGACCCTTGCAGGGCTTTAGGTTTAGTGAAGTAACTAAATGCCAGGTGACTGAGTTCTGTTCCCAACTACTTCAAGCTTTACACCATGGTAACTTTATTTGTTTTAGAGCTGTCACCGCAGATTTACCTGCGGTGTAAGTAACTGCAGCCTGAATTTGTTCAATAGCTTCTGTCATATTTTTTTTTTACTTTGCTAGCTTAAGTCGAAGTTTTTAATACAGAATTTGTATGTGAATTGGATAATGCAGTTTAATTGATTCTCCTCTTTACTGGGGCTTGCAGAACTGGAAATATGCTTTTAGTAGAGATGAGAAACTGCAGTGCTGTTTTGTGTAGCTAAAAGCTATAAGCTTTCAGTCCTGGTGACTTTCTGATATGATGGAACTAAAGCCTTTAAGGAAACTATTTTATGTGTACACACATAATAAACTTGCAAAGTTGAGATGAGAGAGGCTTTTAAAGTGTTAGAAGGATTCCAGCAATGACATACTGCAAAAGAGACAGTTTAAATATAGGAAACTCATTATTTCTTTTCTGGTGGCTGGACTTCAGAGGCTTCACTGGTTCCTCCTCGCCTCCACCTCTTAGTGTGAGGTGGGCTCCACCATGGCCTAGGACACCAAGGAAAGTTGCAGGAAGCCTGTAGAGAGCTGCAGAGGTTTAGCACAGGACAGGAGATTTACTGTTTTGTAAGTCAGATCATGGTTTGTTCTTGTTCTGTGTTAGTTTGTGTTTAAGGGGGCATTTAGGTAAAGTTCGTTTTCAGTATAAGAACCTAGAAAGACATATTTTAAATTATTAAAGTATGTAAAGGGAAAATGCCTCATCTTATTTATTATAAAGAAATTTGATATTCAAGTATGAATGAATGGAAACGGATTGTCAATGTTGTAAATGTTGTCACAATACTTTTAAGTGGAAACAAATTTTGTAACACTTACCTGAAGTATCACTTTTGATAGCAGTATCCTTATTTTGGAGAAAACAATTTAAGTTTAATACTTAATTTTGTATGTGAGACTCAACTGCTTGTTACATGAAGGGGAAAATGAAAAGAAACATGAAGTTTTTGCTGAGCTGCAGCCTAATCTAAACATTACAGAAAGGTTAGAAATTTGTAGTCTATGTCACTATATTTCTCCACCTTGCTGCCTTTTCATTTATAATTTTTCCAAGTAAACTTTAATTGATGTGTTGTATTTAGAGTTTGGAGCATGATAGATTTGCACTGACATGCATACATTATGTAATTCCAAGAGGTATCCATATGCAGTAATGATTATGAGAAACCATAAAAAGGGAGAGTTTAGGCTGAGACGACTGAGTCACTCACCATTCTTTCCAGTGGAGGTACTGGCTGAAGAAGCTCGTCATTCTGAAATGTGCCATTGTATAGTGCATTCAAATGATGTGGCAAGGTCTGAAAGCTGTGAAACTAATAATTCCTGACTAACAGCTGTGGACATGGTGATAAAAATTTCTTTCTTACCAGAGCTTAAAATAAAGACTGCACCTTGGTAATTACCAGATAAAGCAATCTGCTTGGAGGAATTACAATAAGAGAAAAGTCCCCATCTTAAAACCTCAGGTGGATAATTTTGCTTGTAACAAGCAGGAGTGAGTGAAATTCAAGGACACTCATTACTTTGGTATGGTATAAAGGAATGAAGATGCTGGAATAGGAGTGATTAGAGATGCTACTCTGCAAAAGCTGGAGCCAGTTCTGCAGAATTTGACTTCTCCCAAATTTTACCCTAGGACTTCAGCCATTCTTTGTGGAGGAAGACACTGACCTAAATTCACTGATCTTGAGTTGCTGCTCAGCTTTTTCTTTCTGTACAGAAGAGAAGCATGTAGTTGTAAATGTTATTGTTCCTTTAAACAGACTTTTTCGTATTTTGGTCCTTTTTGCATGATGATAACAGATACATTCTGAAGTCTTCCTGGTATAAAGTAGTGTATTTACATGTGTTGATGGATTTTAGAAGACATTTGCTCAAGATTTAAATACATTTTACCAAATATTGCTTAAATCTTCATCTTTGAAAAAGTGGAAGGATTTTTCCAGCATGCAACTAGAAGACAAATTTCAAATCCTACGTGTATGAACCTGATAGTCACCTCCTGTGTCATTAAAGACAAATAAATGAAAGTTTCTGTGTCTGTGCTTTGTAGGTAAAATATGGAGTAAAAAATTTCAGATTCATGGAATAGTCTTAGTTGCAAGGGACCCACAAGGATCAAGTCCAGCTGTTGCATGAATGGCCCATACGGGGATTGAGCCGACAGCCTTGGTGCTCTTAGCACTGAGCTCTAACAGGGATATTCTGAACCTCACTCAAAAAATGAAGCATTGTGTTATGCCCAGTGAATGGAAGCTATGTAAGTTGTCAAAATGGTTCATGGAATTGTGTATTTTATTTTAAGTCATGCCTGTAAAGTTGGGCTAAGCCTTTCTGGTCAAAATACCCAAACACAAGAGTATCCACTTGGATGGAAATCAGTACTTTAGTATCCTATTTATTTTGCAGATGATATCAATACACTGTTTTAATTCATGTAATTCTAGAAATTAGATTGCTCTGTAAAATACATTGGTTACAGCAATCCCTGTACAAGTCAAAATTGTTGCAAGGATGTCACAGAAGGAAGAATTTGAGTACTGAGTTGCCTGAAGATGAGTGATACCACATGTGAAATGTGGACATTACAAATAGACTTTCCAGGAATAACATCACATCACTACCCACATGCATTCATGGGTAGTTGGTTAAGCTTTTCCAGAAAATTCACAGACTAGCTAGGTAAAATTCTTAAACTAGTTAGAATTTGCGAGCTAGTGTCTCAAAGTTGAAACCATCTCCAAAACACCAAATTTGGACTAGCTGCTCAGGTAAAGTCAGTGGTGGCTGTTGTTTTTTTTTGGTTGTTTTGGGTTTTTTTGATGTTGTTGTTTTTGTTGTTGTTATTATTGTTGTGTTCTTTTTTCTTCCCCCCATTTTATGTCTTAGTAAATTGAGGATTAACATAGTATAAATACTATTTAATAACAGAATTGGAAATAAACTGCAAGTCTGCTGATTTCCATCCCTACTGTGTAGGCAGTGGAAAAAGAAAATGGAAATTTACAACATATTTCCTAAAAGTCGGTAGAAAAGAGTAAACTGATCAAACTGTACAGTCCCAGAGGATCTTTAATTCCTAACAGGAACAGTTTATTTGGAAATGGTTCTGATGTCCATTCTGTCTCCTTTGGTGGTTTTGCTGCCTGTGAAGCAGAAGCCTTACCATGCTCTACACCTCAGTGTGTTAGGATGAAATGCCGGGTTGTGATCCATGGAAGGCAGCTGGGATTCAGGACAGAAACCTGAACACATACTGGATATAGGCTGATGATTCAGGCTAATAGAGGCTGATTTCACTTCCAAATATTCTTTTCTGTGCTTGTGAATATGTATGTGTTTAATGATGCATGTTTTGCTGGCATGAAAACTGCACAGTTATTTTCTTCAGTTTTTGGGAGTGACTTTAGAACTTCAGCTGTTGGTGCTTTTCAGGATTCCAGCTTGGTGCCCTATTTTAGGGCCAAGAGGTGTTAGTGAGAGTAAAGTATGCACAGATCTGATTTCTCATGTGTTCTCACTCCTACATTTTTATGTACATTGTGAGCAGATTTTAAGGTAGATCTTGAAATGCAAGATTAACTTCAAAACTGGTATTTTTTTATGTGTTGGTTAAGATGGTGCATGATTTGGAACATTATGTAGAACAACTTTTTCACTTAAATCTTTTGTATGATTCAATATCTGCAGACAGGTGCATTACAATAATTTTAAAAGATTTAAGATTTGGTAAAATAGACTTTGGGTTTGTTCATTTTCTGCAAAAGTTTCTGAAGTGTTCCAAACTTTACGCTATAGTTTTTATATAAATAATTTTACAAGACATTTCACACTTTTTTTTTCTCACAAAACCTTTGTTGTTGCAGATATTTTTACTATTTCTTCAGTTTAGAGGAAGGTGATACATATTTCAAAAGAACTATCCCAGCTTCTCCAAGTAATTATTTTATAAATAAGGTAAAAGTCTTTAATACTGGAAAAATGAAAACCACCAAACTTCTGAAAATCCTGTGATTCTATGAAATTATCTACTGCTTTTTGGAACCAAACATGCATAGTTATGTGGACAAAAGTAGCTTTGTGGAGTAGGATGTATTCTCATGCTTTTTGATAATTTGTTCCTGATGCTGAAGATTAGCGTATAAAAATCAGACAGAAGTTGAGAGCACACAATATAATGCCTGTGCCTTGAATTCAGTTGAGTTTTTTGAAATAAAATATTATGTTATGTTCTTGTTATAGTAGATGGTAGTCTGTAGTAGCTGCTAAGTGGAAAGTTAGGTAAGAATTTTCTCCATCGTTTTATGTCTGAATGTTGTCTTTGCATATTCACAACTTAATGAAATATTCTCCTTTCCCGATGAAAGTTTTATGTTTGGTTTTAGTCCAGAGGTTGACTTTCCTGGAAAACTTATGGGAAAATACTTTGGCTGGTTTTGATTAAAAGAAAAAAAATTGTGTGCTTTTCCCATTTGAAATGTAGCTGGAGAAAGAGACTGGTGTTATATAAACACAACTGTATAATTCGACAGTTTTAGCCTGGCCATTTCTCACTGAGGGTTTAATTACTTTGGAAATTGAAAAGCCTGAAAAAGTGTTTTAAAATTCTGGTGTTTGTTTCTAGCTTACTCCTAGTTACTTTATGCTGTTTTGAAGGACTTGCACCCTGGTTGCTACCATTTGGTGAGGCTTGTACCACTGTGCTCTTAGACTGCTGTAAATTAGTACAAATTGAAAAATACCTACTACACTTGCTGCTGCCTTTGGTGGGATGAGGTTTCCTTGGATGTTTAGTTAGGCCGTAAGGGAAACTTAATCCCTGCTATGTAAAGCAGCTCTTACTACTCATGAGAATCAGAATTTTTGGTGGTGGATTGCAGCATTGATTACAAGATCCTTGATCACGCGTGAGCTTTGTAACCTGAAGACTCTGATGTGTTGGTAGAAGTCTGCCTCTCAGAAACAGGTTCTGAAACCTCAGTGCTGTAAGTACCTATGAGAGCCTTTCCCTGATTTGCTCATTGAATAAAGATGGATTATTCACATACTCAAGGTTTCTACAGTTGTGTGCAGGATTGTAGATCTTAATAATGTAACACAGCTGACATCTGTGTAACAGGTTTTAAAGCTTTATATAAGATTGTACTACCTAATACTATTAGGTCTGGTTGTTCTATAACACTTCCCATTTTGGGCTTTAAAAGTAAACATGTCCAAGACACTAACAATTTGCTTATTTTTCCTTAAAATTTGCTATAAGACCTGTCAGGTCCTAAAGCCTTATAAAATATTTCCAATGTTTTAATGAAATCCTGGATGTAGCAACTGGGAGAAAAGTCTTTTTGTCCATGGTAAATTGCAATCTGATGTATCCTGTTACTGAAGCCAGCTGGGAGTGTACCCAGACTGAGTGGTGCAATTGCAGAGTTTCTGTGTGTCACTTCTGACTTGTAAATGTCAGTTCAATTTGTAAGTTTAAGCCTCCATCTAATCTGCAGCAGGCTTTGCTGTGCTGTGAGAGAATGCAGATGCTGAAAAGTGAAGCAGGATCTAGCATTAACTACAGAACTTGAGGCTTATTAAAAACGAATACCATGGATCTCATCAGAGTAAGAATTTAGTTATGTTGTGGCTATTTCTTACTTAAAATGTGCATATATATGTAATTTTCTGGGTTTTTTTTCTGATGTGTTTAAGAGGTGCCTTGCCAAGGTAGAATTTGGCTTGCAGTACGCATCAGAATGATCAATAATATAGGGCTGGTATAATGTATGTATTTTCTTAGAAGTCTGAATGTTGTTAGATTACATTTGTTGTTGTTGTTGTTGTTTCATTGACTAAGCAATTATCCTTTATAAAATGCGTTCACCTTTAGTTTTCAAAAAAGATTTTGCTTTTCAGAGTAGTTTTTACTTTTAAACTTTATTGAAAAAAACCCAAACTCCAGATATGTGAACTTACTTGGCACAGAAGGTCACATATTTTGGCTTTCCATCTGGTTTAGTAATTCAGTTGAAAAATGAGCTAGGCAACAGAGCCATTTTTGTCATTTTTGCAAGTGCCTTACAAAAATACTTACTTGAAATGCTTTCACTTCACGCTTCTTCATAGCTACCTTCCTGCCCAATTCTAAACACAGCCCTCTGTCTCCACTGCATTTTGTGTCTCAGAAAAACTGAATAGCAGTCTCTAAGCTTGCATACATAGGAACACTCAGGAAAAATATTCTAAATTACTACATAGACATTCTGTATTATGAATTTGAGCTAACTACAAAAGTTTATCAATTAAATCACATTCAAATCTCTTATGGATTCTTTTATTTGGAAGTCACTTTTGTTTGTGAATTCTAAAGTAAATTAAAATAAATTTACTTCTTAAGTAAATTAATCAAGAGCATTTTACAGTCACTTTTAAACTTTAGTTATGGTTTAACAAATACATTTTAAAAGCTTTTTCAAATTAATCTTCTGGAAAGTTCTGGTTGATAAACCCTTCTAAGTTGTGGTAGGGTGATTGCAGAGGTTAATATTATGTCTAGTTCTCTGTTCCGCTTATCTCCTCAGTCTGCTGGACAAAGAGCAGCCGAACAAGGTGGGTATTTGTTGAGCAGCCAGGGTGGTTCACAGATGGTACATAGCACAAACTTATGTTCAGAGAAAGTAAATACAGGGGGCTGTGAACTGGGGAGGCACGAGGCATGGACAGATTGCTTATTGTGCTGCAGCAAGGCCATCTTTCACAGAAAGTGTGGGGCAGGCAGCGAAAAGGGGTAACATCTTCAGTGTTCCCTGACACCTTCAGTTGCAGGTTTTGGCAGGACTTGCGTCAGTAGCAAGAACATCTCTGTAAATGATCTCTCTACAAACACTGAAGTAGGAGTATGCTCTCTCCTGGAAATCTGTGTTAAGTTAAACTGTACAGTGAGGTGGTTTGGGTGGTGTCTCTATTTTTGTTTGTTTGTTTGTTGTTTTGGTTTTTTGTTTTGTTTAATTTTGAATTTTACTGATACTGAAAATGCTTCTTCCAAGGGATTTTGCTGGGGAAAAAGGCAGAAAACATGCATTGCTCCACACTGAATCCAGTTTTGGGTGTTACTGAATATTCCTGTTCAATATAAGTGATACTGAATTATAATGCTCATTATACTGGAGTGTTCAGCTCCTTGCACATGGAAGTAGTCGTTGAGTGTTTGAATTTGTACTATATATTCATACCCTCAGTTAATACAGAGTAATTTCTTTGTGTAGATAAAGCTATAAGAGTCCTCTTCTTCATTCATGCAATTCTTGAATGTATTCTTGAATATCTTTCTGCATTTCTCAAGCAGCATGAAAATCTGCTTCTCGTGGACATTCCTGATTCCAAAGATCCTCACACAGTGAGGCCATCCTGGAGAAACTGTGCAAGAGGAAATTTTGAATGCAGTTAGTGATGGGATAAGGCAAGCTTCCTTCTCTGGAGCTATGATTATATTCTGTACAGATTGACTTGCATGAACATGTGGAATCTTTCTCGTTTATGTGATCTTGGCTGGGAACACTGACTGCTTTTCAAACTTAGTGTGTAATAATGCATATTGAACTTCTTCATAAGCTGTAAGTAGTTACACATCACTTTCTTCTCCTGTAATCTAGACCAAATAATCTGGAATTTTCCTGGTAGTAACCTGCAAAAAGCTCCAAAATATGCCCCCTTAAACATTCCTGATGCTTCCCAAACCAAATACTCCCTTTTGACTAGTGAAACAGATCACGTTCTTTGGCATGGGCTCTGCTCCTGACCTCAGAGAAGTAGTCATGAAAAATGAATTGAAACAGTTCAGAGCAGTTGGAAGCAGCTTCTTTGGAATTACTACTAGGTGTTGGTTTCTGCTTTCTTCTCAGGATACCTGGTTTTGTGCTTAGGGTTCTTCTGTTAAGGATGATATAAGTCATCTTCATAGACTTGCAACTATTTATATTCTATATTTTGCTCATGTAAATTAAATGTTCCATCCTTACAGCATATTGGGACTTTTAAAACCTGTTTTTTGGAATGTAGATTTTTTGCTTTCTTGCATTTTGTCATCATTGCAGAGCTGAGTACTGGTCCATTTTGCTTTCTGTGTGGCATTTTATTCTGGCAAATATGGAAATATGTCTATATTTGTTTGCGCCAGTTGACATTTTCAGATACATATGAAAAAATACGATAAAACTCAACTGTTTCAGGATATTTTTACAGCAAATCTCTAGGTAAGCGAAAATTAATTAATCGATGTTTATAGCTGATGAGGAGGGGGTGAAGGGACAAATGTTGCATGTACAGTAATTGCAGTAATTTACTGCAGAAATGGCAGTAATTTCCAAATCCTTCCAGTGTACAATGAGATGAAGATGGGAAGAAAAAAACCAGCTTAAGTGAAATGATTTGGTTTGTTTATTTGCTTGTTAAAATAGTAGTGGTCTAGGAAGAGAACGCCTATTTATTTATTGCAGAAGTGGCGCTGCTTTAGCGGGATCACTCAGTCATTCATTAAACTCAGAAGAAAATGATCAATACTGGGGAGTGGGAGAATGTGAAAGCTGTAGAACACACTCAAACACAAGAACGTTTCTCCAGTGCCTGACCATTCATCCATCGCAGAGGACTGTGCAAGGATTACAGAGAATGGATGTGCTGGTTGGTGCCTGTTGGCCTCACGAGGTGGAGCTCCTCTCCTTCCTCACCTTGCTCTGGGCCCTTGGAGGAATTGCCCTTGTCTCAACTTTGCATAGAAATACCTTCAGTCTGTGCTTCTGTCTCTGTCCTCCTCCTGGCCACCCACCAAGTGTTGCTGCTCTCCTTTATGCCACTTCTAGCATTTAGTAGCTGCGTGATTAACTGGAAAATAGACATGGACCAGTTGGAAAGGAATCAGATTTTTTGTCATTTAATGCTCTGCTCAGGGCCCAGACCTTGCAGATCACATGCCTACACCAATGCTATTCTGGAACAAATAGAAGTCAGGACACTCTTTCTTTTGGGGGGTAAGATCAAATTAGATCAGATTTAGTTTAAAACTATGCCCTGAGCATGTGGCTGGATATGATGCTGTCTAGTAGAGCTGCCATTCCCATTGGAGGAAAGGGATTTCTATTACATTTCTGTGCCAATTCCTCTGTTCCTGGGGCAAGTCCAGTAAACTGGTCTGATGAAAATGGTATTTCTTTTTTGGAGGTTGGCAGAAGACTGACTAAATCCTCTGTGAGATCAGTCAGTGGGACTGTCTTTGTGGTTGCACGGTTACCAGGTCTGGTGGAGAGGAAGCTAAGGAAGAGAGATGTGAAGGGGAAGGAGGCAAGTAGGAGCTCTTCTTTCAGGGACGTCCACAGTTGCACTAGATTGGAAGGTGTTGGAGACAGATTGCATCTAAATATTTAAAATAACAAAGTACAAATTCAAGTAAAATTTCAGTTGAGGGTACGTTTCTTTCTGTCCTCACAGTTCTAATAACTAACTTCTGAATCAAAAGAGTTGGTCTTTTGTCATAAAGGGGAAATTCAATAAGAATTAGAACGACTTTTTCATTAACAAAACAAACCACTGTTTTAAGTATTTTGAATGCTTCTGGGATTTTTTAGCTCATACGAAATGTTTCTCTTTTCTGTGTGTGTTAATAAAATCAGTCTTAATCATCAGATTTTTCAGTATCCAGAGAGATTAGCTGATTTTGATCTTAAAACCAAATGTAAAGTAATATGAATAATAGTTCATTGAATAAGTTTATTTACTGAATAAAACATTAGATTTTTTTACATAATATACACAGACATATTTTTATTAGCAAAACAAAATAAATTACAATTCTAATATCGCCTAAAACCTGAAATTTATACTTGCCTTTTTTTTTAACATTTGAATACATTGATTTTTTGTTACAGATGACTCAGATTCCCACCAGCCTGCTAAGTGTGTTTATTTACAAAAGCTGTAAAAGGCAGGCATTAAAAAAATCACAGAGAGTGCAGTGTGCCCTTCAGCACTGATTACATGCTCGTTACCTCTGACTCCCTTTGTGTGGTTTGTATCCTGATTCTTTATTCTCAGAAGACACATGCATGTGCTACTTTGTCCTGAGCTGCTGCCTGGGAATTAAGGGAGCTGTGATACTCCAGTTGTCAATCAGCTGAGGGGATCCAGCTAGTGGATGAATTAAAGCACAGGCAGAAGCTGGACTGGCACAATGTGTAGAGGGAGCGAGAGTGTGCATATGGTGATATCTTTGGTGTGGCAGGAGGGAATTTACAGCCCCTGAGGACCTGCCTTATGCAGAATAGTCATGTGTGTGGATTTACTGAGCTCCTGCCTCTCTACATCCGTCTTCTGGATAAGTGCCATGAAGCACTCATTCATCAATTGCCTATTCATTATCTATTCTCTTCCCTTGGCCCTCTGACAGAAGAGTTTGGGATATAAAGCTGTTAGTTCAAGCTGAACTCAGACAACCTGATGACATTAACAACAAGGGAAAGGGGGATGTGTTCTGAGAAAACAGCGAGTTGTTTGTTCACTAATATTATTTTAGGTTTAGGATTACTGCTTGTACTTGGGTAGAACAAGCAACACCAGCTCATCAAGTTTGTTAATGACACCAAGCTCTGTGGTGAAGTCAACAGGCTGGAGGGAAGGGATGCCATCCGGAGGGACCTGAGAGATGGGACTGTGCAAACCTCCTGAAGTTCAACAAGGCCAAGTGCAAGGTCCTGCACCTGTATTGGGGCAACCCCAAACATGGATACAGGCTGGGCAATGAGTGGATTGAGAACAGCCCTATGGAGAATGTCTAGGGAGAATTGGTGGGTGAAAAACTGAATATGAAAGCCTATTACATACTGGACTGTATCAAAAGAAGCCTGATGCATGTTGGGGCAGGGGTTTCTGCCCCTCTGCTCCACTCTGGTGAGACCCCACCAGGAGTGCTGTGGACAGCTTTGCAACCCCCAGCATAAGAAAGGTGTGGTGGATCTGTTGGAGCAAGTCCAGTGGAAGGCCATGAAGACTATCAGAGGCATGGAGCACCTTCCCAATGAGGCCAAGCTGAGAGAGCTGGGGTAGTTCAGCCTAAAAAAGGCTCTGGGTAGACCTTAGAGCAGTCTCCCAGTACCTAAAGAGGGCTCAGCTATGCCATATGAGCCACAGATATTAAAGTACACAGTGAAGCATTGTGGAGCTGGAGGACAACTTTCCAGAGCAGTTGGTATTTTCCCCCTACTTCTTCATGGAACTTTAAACCAGTAGTTAAATGTATATAAAGACTTTTACAAAGAACACTTTTAAAAGTTCCCAAATCCTGTTGCCTTCCCAATTATGTTCATCTTAGAAGAGAAAACTTGCTGGTTCTAATGTATGGGGCTGAGTTCTAAGATATTTCTTCTTTTTTATTACGTCAGTGTTGTTAAATTTGAGCTTTGAAGTCATGACCATAAAGGTTTGAGTGTATTTTTTGTAGGAAGGACAATTACAGACACAATAATTGATTAATAACTGATTAAAATCAGGTTTCATAACATTGTTTAAATATTGGAGATTTATGTGCCAAGTATTGCTTATGTTAGTATGAAGAACAGTTCCGTAAATGCAGGGAATCAAAACTGCACTTGTCTAAAGTCTGTGTCCAGCTGCCCTGGACATGTGCTTGGAACAGCACTGCTGGACCAGGAGAGCAGCCACTGCAGAGAGGTGAGCGCTCCATCTGCCTCTGGAAGGTCCAAGAGCTTGGTGGCTTTTCTGGTTCTTTACTATTATGATCTGCTCTGAAGTGCTGAATTTTAATGTCACACCATTCTTAATTCTTTATAATTCAACCAGTTTCCAGTGTGAGGCCTGTGAAGGACTTGTGGCTGCTCTCTTTTAAAGCTTTCATGGCTGGAAGTGGACATTGAGTACAGGGCTACAAACTGATTTTGCCAGGTAGGATGGTGGCTGTAGTGTGTACTGCCATTGTGCAGCAGATCCCTTCTTTGTTCTGGGTTCCACAGAATTTGAAGTAGCTTCAGTTTCAACTAGGAGCTCTGTTTGTACTTGACTTTACATGAAACTGTTGTAAAATTTTAAGCGTCTGACTTTTATTTCACTTGAAATGGGTTGAAAGCATCTCAGGCAAATATATAAACCTCCTCATTTTTCACATGTAATGTTAACAGGCTTTTGAAGGGATCAGTGTAAAGTCTTAGGAGATCCATAAACCTTTTTGGTTGCAGAAGGAAAATGCATTCATTTCTGAAATCTCTCTGAGAAGTGGAAAAGAAAAAATAGGTCATTAATCAAACGTGGAACAGAAAGTGTGAAGTTACAGCTTGCAAACTATTTTTGTTCAATGTACTTTTAAAAGATGAAGACAGAAGCATTTGTAACCTTTGTAACTACAGAATTATAGTTCTTTTTAAAGCATTTGCAGAAGATGCATATTCATGTTATGAATTTCAGTTTTCAGATGAAGAAAATATGCTTGCTTACTTGAGTTAACCTTTACAGAGTCATCTCTCAATAGAAATCTGTAGGGCATGGTTTTTCCTTATCCTCACCTTTTTTCGAGGAGTAGAAGACAAAAATGTTGAGTGAATTTGGTGTATTGTGTGTCTCTCTCAGGGGATAGATTAGTTGATAGTTTTGGCTATGTCAGAGTGAAAATGAAACCTTGTGTTTGTGACAGCTGACCTGAGAGCAGCTGTCAAACATGTTTTTAAACCATGGAAGTATTTGAAAATGTTCCTGTCAAATAATGGCATACAAAGTTCTTTCCTGACCTTGGAAATTATTGCTTGTTTTAACAAAACAGCCTTGTGGCATCTAGTTTCTCTGAACTAGGACCAGTAGGGTTCTTCAAAACTAATCTATATTTTCGTTAATATAATAAAACAATCCAATCCCCCGTGTCAGAGCATCATAATTAATTTGTTCTAGTGTCAGTCTGCTTTCTTTCATGCTGCATTTCATTTTCTAATGGAGGTTACAGGAAGAGGGAAATCATAACAGGACACTGAGAATTGAACTCTAATTTACATGGGAAAATATAATAATAGCAATAAATTTCTTTTGGGAAAACAAGGTTTTCTTTGGTACTGTTGTTCTTGGTGAAGTTATGTGTGCTTTGACCTCGTCGTTAATGACCTCAATAGAACAATTCCATAGACTTAAATTCACTGCAGGATTTGAAGTACTTTCCTTTTTCTTATATTCCCTAGACAATTTTAGTGATTTCATAGGAAACATAAATTTCATTTACTTTTAGATAACAAGCTTGTGCTAATTCTATAACATTATGAATATTTCTAAAGCTTTTGCACAAATGTTCTGTAATAGAGGGAAGCGAATTAACATTTTCATTCCATATTTAAAATAATTTACACTTCTTGTTCTCACAGTGACTGCAATACAGAAGTATCCCTTCAAGTCCCTGAAGAAAGAATTCTGTAAGTAAACATATAGGAGTTAAGACTGTGTTACATATTCTATAATCTTCCTAATTGAAGAGTGAACAAGAAGTCACTATATGGCTTTTTGTATGTCTAGCTTGCCTAATAGAGCCCAGACAAAGGCTGATGTTACATTTACTAATCCTGTTAACTTAGCAGTGATTTTGATTGCACATCATATAACACTATACTAAAGGAAATCTAAAGGTGGACTTTGAAATGACACCTTGAGAATGAAGGGGCATGTTTTGTTAGAGGACATGTCTTTGCTATCATACTTTATTCTCAAAACTTTTGCACAGTATTTTGGAAAATGTAGAAGTTATAGAAATCTAATATTTTTTGTTAGAGTATTTAATATATTAGCTTTTATCTCACTGCAGCATTACATTTCTAGCCCTTTTTCAATTGCAATCATGCTGTGGATATAAAAACTACTACAAATCATGAAAGAAGCAGGAGTAAATATCTTAATACTTTGACATCCATTGTGTTATCTCTCTAAAGAAAATGCTTTGGTGTAGATGAAGAATTGCCTCTCTTGGTGACAGCAAGGATCCTTCAGGTTGAGAACTTTTTAAAATTCACTTTCAAGAGCTGTATCCAAGCTAATAAAAGTGCTGTAGAAGTACCTGTGTAACAACTCAGTCCATACAAGTTACACTCTTATAGCTTAAAGAATACAATAGTTTTATCTTTGCCATCTTATTACCCTCTAGATACATATATTCCCAACTCCTGGCATAGGTAGTAGAGGTACCTTGTCCTGGACAATTCTGGGTGCATACAGGGGTCTAGGGGTTATGAGAGCTGAAGTAACCTCATAATCTCCTGTGCAAGGTTCATGTCTCTAACGGTGGCAGTGTTACATCCAACCCTTTGTTGTTGCTAATACCAAAGGCTCTGTCTGTCCCTCTGTAAATACTAGACAGATCTTCAGCTAAACTAGAGGGGAAGTTTGGTGCTTTGGGAGACTTTGCAGGTTTTTTTTGGTTTTAGTTGGGTTTTTTTTGAAAGCTTCCTGCAAAGTCTGGGTGTGGAATTTTGTATGATACTGGTTGCACAGGGAAAGAATAACTCTCTGGCATGTATTGTAAGTATTTAAGTAGTTTCTTAAATTTGAAGTGCAGAGAATATATTTTTCTTTCACATCTGGATTGTGACTGCAGTTGACAAAATAGTGTTTCTAAGGTGAAAGCAAGAGTAACTTGCTGATATCAGGATAAGAAAAGGAAATTAGTTACAGTTTTATACTTACTTCATTCTAATATCACAGCTTCCAGGATAAGAATCAGTTTCCCCTTAAAAATGGGAAGGGTATTCATTCTGGGATAGCTGGCAACCACTCTTCACTGGTAAATCCATTTGGGATTGTTACTGGTGGGGGTTGGAAGATTTGATAACAAGTACTGTGCTGCTAAACTAAACTTTTTTAGGAACAGGAACGCAGGATATTGGGCATGACATCAGTAGACTCCCTCCAGACAAAACGTAAGAAAATTTTGTGCAATTTTACGGATTGCCACTTCTCTGTCTTGCAGCTCATTGCAGTGGAGGAATGGGTTAAAAATCCTTTCTCAGATGCTGGATAGGGAACTTGAAGGCATATTCTCTATATGTTTTCTCTACAGCCTGTGATAGCACTGAGGAATGTCATGGTGTGGTTCACAGTTTATCTCCACAGACAGTTTTGTTGACCCAGGTCAGGGAGTGGGGCATGTGAATGAATAAGAAATCTTAAGCTAATAGCATCTTTTCTCCCCAACATGATCTGAAGGTTTTTGTTTAAAGTGAATTAATTGTTTAAAGTGGAATGGGGTAGTTCCTCATGAACTTACATGAATAGAACCTCTATGGAAAAAAAATACCTCTCTGGAGATAATTGCAGCATGACCCATTAGTCACTGACTTTCATCAGTGGTGACTGAGAGAGCTGAATAATTTTGAAAACTGAAGGCTCTTTTTCTATATATAAATAAACTTTTATCAAGGCCTATTATTAGTGCATGACTGAAACGTTGTTTAAACTCATGAGTCCTTTAAAATTAGACAGAAAACAATGTAAACATATTTTCCAAATAACTGTTTTAACTATGGAATTTAAGTTACTTTCTTCATGGAATTTATCACCCAGTGCCTCAGATTAATTTTCTTTCCTTTAGCTGGAGGTGTTTGGTAGAGCTAATAGGCAGACATTTGCAAGGAATTTCCTTACTTATTTGAAATAATATGTTATGGCTGCTGTTAGTGAGCACTAGAGGGCTCTTTAGACTAAACCAAAAGAATACAATGTCATGTTTATTATGAAGGATAGACCTGAGGCATTTTGGTATCTTGAATTAAATAATCAAAACCATTGTTTTTGTTAGAATAGTGTAAGGCTTCCCTTTTTAAGAAAAAATAAATATCTTTGAAAGGAGAGGGGTATAGCCTATTGTTATATAGCAAGTGTTTGAATTTTTGAGAAGCATAGCCTTTATATGTAGGCACCCTACTGGTTTAAATTTTTATACTTTTTTTTTTTTGATTAGCAGTCAAGATTTTTTCATGTTCCCTTTCCAAGTGTTTTATTTTAAGATATCTTATGTGCATGGTTTATATTTCTTCCTGCTTGTCTGTCTGCCTTTAAATGTCTTCCCTTATGTGGTGGTTAGTTTATAATAGCCCCTGTATTATGAAGCCTAAGTCTGCCTTGCAATCTAATAAAAATGCAGAGGTGAATGCAAAATGTAGCTATGCTTCTTTGAAAGTGTTTTTCAACCACTTTGAACTTGCTTTTCAAAAAAGGGCCAAGCATTATATGGGTCATGAATGTCAAAAATTATTCTTAGCTGGTCTGAATCTCTAGTGCAGCCTGAAAAGGCTTTGCCATCTTACACTGGCCGATATTGGACTGAGTGTGTTTATTCCAGTGTTAATTGATGGCATTTGGGGGGAGAGGAGCGTAACCTACTCTATGCTGATGGGAAAAAAGACATAAAAGAGGACCACTCTATAAGCTGTAAGGGAACAGTGGTCTCATCTTGGTTTACACAGTCAGATACGTTTTTTTGTGCAACCTCTTGATTTTTCCTTGTATAGCAGTTCTTGTGCATAATTTGAGTGTTTTTCAAGGACATTGTGGTGTTGCAGAAGGTAATTGATACTAGAGAAAGGGAGAGACATTAAAAATTGAATTAGTTATTATGGTACCCAATTTACATCACTCTAGGTAGCATAATTTTTTATTGTCAGAGGGAAGCCTGAAATTATGAATCAAAATTAATACAACTGTGCTTTCAAATGCAAAGCTTTTACATAGACACAAATGTACACTTGTTTCAATAAGACTTTTTAGAGAACAATGAGTAGGCTGCTTATTTAGAAAAATTAAGTGCATTTTTTCCCGATAGCAAGTCAATCATCAAAGCAGCAAATGAGACTTTAAATAAAAGCTGAGAGATAGTTTATTTGTGGGACCAAAGTCCTAGAAACCAGCGGAGATTTTTTGGTCTTAAATAATGTTGGCAGCAGCAGGGTAATTTTACTTGAGACGCTTTCTTTGTCTGTCAAACATTCCCCATTTTCTTGTGTTTTCCTGGCCCTGATATACTGTTTCCAGTCACAGGTATATGCAACTTATTTTCAGCCCTTGGTGGTGGTGTTCTGTACAAAACATTTTGCCTTTAAGTGGAATTTTTGGAAGTAAAGAAATATAATGATGTAGTGGGCCCAAGAGCAGGAGATCTATTTGAACTGTTTCGAGATCAGAGTAATCTATTCCCATCTGGCTTTTCTTTCAGGTTCCTGAGACTTGGTGATTCAAAATGTCCATTTTTCAAAAGGGGACTATGAATTTACAGGAAGGAATCTTTCCTAATCAGGAAAGATTCTTACTGATGTTGACTGGCCAGAACAGCTTGCAAAGAGAGCAAGGAAAGAACATTGTTGTCCATTTTATAATCTTCTCGCCTCCAAGTCCCATCAAGTTCCCTTTATTGTTCTTACATGCTAGAAGTGATGGGAGTGGCTCTCGGGGGAAGTGGGAGAAAGAGAATATTTGGAGAATGGTATCTAAGAGTGCTGGAGGTGGAATTGGGGTGCTTTGCCTGTCAGGGAAAAAGATAGGGAAAGAAGATACAGTGTTGAAAAGCAATAGGCTGAGGGATCTGCTGTACTGAGGTCAGACTGCGAGGAGGAGCGGGGAAGGTTAGGGGAAAGGAGGCAAAGAAAACCTCCTACAGGCACAAATCGTCCCTGACTGCTCCTAAACCTACTACCCCTCTCAGAACCCTTTAACTCCTTGCTGGTACCCACTCCCTAGGGACATTTGGGAATCCCTTCAAAACTCTTTCAGATCCTCACCCTTTCTCCACTGCAGTCCAACAGCCTCCCCATCTACTATAACCCCAGTCCTATCACCCCTGCCCTACCTATATCCCTGCTCTGCTGCTGTTTCCAAATATTGCTGGCACAGGAATGAGGAAAGAAGTACTTAAGTTTCTTCTCATCCTCAGGGCAGTAGCATTTAGTTTTATCCATCTTGCTGAGGTGCCTCGAAGTGATTCCATGGAGGATAGCATAGCTCTCTTCCCCCAAACACTGCTAATATTAGACCTAACAATTACCAGAATCAAAGTAATTTCTGTTTTCTTTGAGGATGAATACACTGTCTGTGTAGTTCAGTTTGCTGCACATGAAGTGAATTTGAGCTATGGACATTAGACTTCATTAAAATATTTTCTGGCCACTCTATGGCCAAAGACATGTCCGGCTGCTATATTTCTATTTTTCATCACTGATGAAGCATGATGCTTGTGGTGACTTAGATTAGAAGATGACAGGCTTGGATCTGTCTCAGCTGCTGCTTCTAACTATCATAGAACCAAAATAGCATAAACTACAACACAGTTCATAGAGCTTGCAAAGCACACTTGCCTAGGGAAAATGCCAGCCAGGTATCAAATACTTTGGCAACGAGAAGGTTCCTTTGCTATAATCAGCAGTTATCCCATGAGTGCAGTCTAGGATTTAAGGAGAGCCTGTGTTGGCACTAAGCTGAACAGACTGAATGCTCAGTGAAAAGAACATAATGCATTTAAAAATTATTGCAGTCTTCTGTGTCATGGGTAGCTCTATTTGACTAGGCTTTGTTTGAATAAAAAATAGAATGCAAAATACTGTGATTCTGGGAAGGCCGAGCTCATTTCCTAGCTCTACTAAGTTTTTGCTAATGTGACTTAATATATACATATATGTAATTCCTACTTGAAATAATGTATTGTAATATTTTTAGCTTCTCCAATTCTAGGTTTTAGGGCAAGATTCAGATAATTGCCAAGAATTGCAGCATATCAGGAGGAAGCTAAATTGTGACAAATAGAGTCAGGAAAGATTAATGTATATCACATTATTAGAAGATAAAGGCTTGTGTTTAAAAGAATCAAGTAATTCTAAAATGCTGACTTGTCTGAGGACAGGACTCTTCGAAGGAGAGTGATTTTGTTCTGTATTACATAAATTATGGAGTAAAAACTTGCTCTAGACAATATTTGACTATATTTCTGGTAAAAAACATTTTGAAAAATTAATGAAATGTATAATTTGACGTTTTCTAACTAAGTAATTATGTCAAGCCTAATCATCAATGAAAAAATCAAGAATTAAAAGCACATTTAGAACTCTGTCTTTCTGATGAAAGAAATTCCATTGGGAATTTTAACAAATGTGGGGAATCCTCTTTCATATATAGTATTATTTGTCTCAATGCCTCTTTTAGTTTATAACAAGTTATATTAATGTCGTTCTTCAAAGGCATGGCTCTTTCTAGAGGAAAAGGTAATGTCTTCCTGAATTGTAGAGAGGGAGTAAAAGAAAAAGAAGGGAAGAAAGTGAAATGTTAATGTTAGACTCTGACTTCTGCTGATAGAAAATCGTGGTAATGGGAGCAAACCAATTCCCATTACTTCGTGTACCTGTAGGGGTGGAAGTGCTGAAGAGATCTGTGGTTTTGATGAAGTTTACAAAACCCACAGATATTTAGTAAGCCATGTAAGCAATATAATTAAGGTTAATAGCTTTTCATATAAATGCAGTTTATTCATAATCTCAGAAGGTGGGTGTTGGTCACTATAATCACAGCTAAATACTTTTCTTTGATAGGTATGCAGATATATTTTTCTCTACCCATTATCTAAAATTGATGTCTCCCAGTTTTCAGCTGAGAAGTTCAGCTGGAAGTGAGAAATTTTATGTGGGTGGTGGTAAAAAAAAACCCTCTTATTCCAATGCAAAGCATACAGACAAACTCATTGTATCCATGACTGTGTCCTTAGCTTTCCACTCTTGCTTTTTATTTAGTTTTAATGGGACAGCCTGTCCAAAGATTCACAGACAGGCTGGATCCCGTGGGCTTGCCCCAGCTATCCGTGTTCATTTTGCCAAGACTTCATACCTTTTCCGATTGCACATTTCCTCCACAGAGCAAATTTTGCTTTAGGCTCCATGACACAGTTTAAAAATACAAACACAAAAACTGTCTGCTATTGAGATCACTTTTATAACACAGCAGCCAAAACCTTGTTAAATCTCTTGCTGATACAGCTCTGATATCTCACAGCTAGAGGAAACAGAAGAGATTGCCACAAGTCCATCTTTTTTTGAGGAATTGCATAGTGGACCCTCTTTTGTCATGCCTAGGCCTTCTATAGGTGGAAGATAGGACTGAGAATCTTAGTCTGAGGCAGCAGCACTGACCTTTTTGGATAGCTTCTTATCGGCATCAATAAAATGCATCAAACTTAATAACACACTTACTGGCTATTTTCTCTCTTTTGAGTTAGCTGTGCCAATAAGCTCCCAGAAGCAGGAGTTGTGCAATGAAAATAATTATCTCAGGACATTTTTGAAGGCTGGATTTTCTGGTAAGTCTGTTGTGTTGATGTGTTTCCTGAAAATGAGCACCAAGAGGCATCTCAGCAGTCTTTTCAGGAGTCTTTTCAAGATTTTCAAATATTTTCAACATTTTCCGCTTTCCAAGAAAACAGTGTGTTCAACCACCCTATGTATCCCTTTGTCTGTCCATCTTCCCTCTAACAGTGTTGGACTCACTGCCCAACTTGTAGTGGTTCCTGCCAGGTTGGAGGAGACAGAGTTCATGTTCAGTTCATTATGTTCAGCTGCTGCTGGTCACCCATCAGTACAGATCTAGCACTAGGCTGGCAGGAGCTGGGAAGGAGGAGGGTGGTGACCCTAGGAAGGGCATGGAGAGGAGGCAGTGGGGAAATGCTGTGGGAGAACACTTGGGCAGAGCTGTGTGTGATGGAGCAAGATTGCTGTGAGGGAGCATAGGGAATACAGCTGTGTTACACCAGAGGACTCAGGCACTGCATTACACTGTGGGTGCTAAATGTAGGACATGATTCTGTAGGAAAATTGGCTTCATTAGTCCTGCTGTTCCCAGGGTGACTTACAGAACAGTAGGCATGCTTTGACATATGGCTGTATACCAGCAAAACTTTCTGTGAATGGCTGGAAGATGGAGTGCTTTCTTTTGTTTCAAAGACACATTTTCATTTCTACAAAAAATGGAATTATTGAGGGCCTGCTGTGGTTAGAAAGCCTGTAATTTATCGGGGAGCTGCACTGGTAGGCATATCTAATCTGCCTAATCCATTGCCACTAGCATTGAACAGACAAAATGTTGAAAGCATACCTAAGACTGCTGGTGATATAAAAGTGCCTACAGCTAAATAGATTTTTTTTTGTTTCTTGAGATTTATAGCTCACATATGTTTGCTATACAAAAACCCAAATCCAACTGAGTAATTTACTGTAACTTAGCTAAAGCTTTCTATTGACAGTATAAATCATGAGGACAAAGCTAGATTCCCTTTTATGTGCCTTTACAATATTGATATAAAAATAGATCTTTTTGTGTTCGTATTTCTTCACAATAGTTTAAAAGAATGCAGAGGCAGTAGTTCTACTGAAATGGATCTTTAAAATTGAGACTGGCATGTAGTTGCATCAAAAGGGAAATTCAAGCACTTCTGATGAGCCACAGTTTTTGAGGGAATGGAATCATCTTTGGTCCTTGTATGCAATTCCTCTGCTGATTGCCACTGAATTATTTCAAAAGGATACTTTTTTCTAGCATTCACAAATGTGATTGTTTAGCAACATTATCCCGCATATTGTAATGCCGAGCAAAATAAAAGGAAGGCAGAAAGAGGAGTGAATAAAGCTTAGTGAGCAAGCTATGGTCAATGTGGCAAAACAAACAAAGAAGGTAAAGTTTAGTTTGGTGCACTGTTTGGTGCTCTGGATCTCAAAGGCATTTGTCCTGCAAGTAAGCCACTGGGAACACTAATAACTTCCTCCTCCAGCAGCATCTATCTGATTTCAGTTAACAAAGATCCTCATGAACCTGTCTGGTGTAGTCTGAAGAGATAATGTGTTAAACCCTGTGATAGCTGGTCCTAATTGCACTTCTTCTCAATATTATTCACCTTTTACACAGTAGTGTGTTTTTCTTCAGTCTACTAATGGTAGACGCTATCCAGTTATCACACCTCTTAATTTGCATTCTCTCTTTAATGTTTTCTGTGTTTTTTTGTACTGCAGGAACTTTGACTAAGTAGTCTTCTATTTTATTGACTATTCTCCTTATAACCTAGAGTAAATAATAACTATGACCTGCATTTTGAAGTGTTCAATATTTATTTTGTTCTTGGAGAACCACTGAATAACTGGTCAGAGCTGGTTTTCAGGTGACCCTGTAACATGTTCATTTAGCACTTAACTCATCAGCTCTTTGAAGGAGATGAGGTACAGCAGCAGAGGGCTTTTATCACCTTTTCTTTCCCTCTTGGAAATCTAATTGGAAATTCACGTGTAGTGCTAGTATGCATTAGTGATTTTGCCTTTTGCAGAAGTTGAAAAGCTCATTAGATACCATCAGGTTTGTTTTGTGCATGATTTTAAGACAAATAATGCAATTTTATGATCAAAATACTTGACTAAAAGTTGTCCAGCACTCCAGATGTTGGTAACATGCTGTGTGAACCTTTTGACTTTCAGGCCAGACCCTCTGGGAGCTGTTTCTTGTTTTACTGTAGTTTCACCCAACATGGAACAGTTGTCCTGAGAGGAAGTCTACAAATGTAGCCCAGCCCAGATGAGGCCGAATAGCTGCAGGGAGCACACATGGGCCAATACTGTTTTCTTGTGGTGGGTGTCAATATGGGGGGAAGTGACTGAAAAATATATGTATATAAAAAAGAGAAGAGCTTGTTCAGTTGAGTCTGGCTGGTAAAAAAGATTATTTGTTCTCACTCAAAGGTGGAAATGGAGGAGGAGCTCTGGAGCCCATGATGTTTCTCAAAGGCAAAAATCTTTCCCAGTGTCTAAAATCATGGCAAGGCAATGCTCAAGAGTTATCTGAGCTTCAGGAGAGCAGAGTACTGGTCTGCACACACTGGGTTTCAATTACTCTGCCAGACAGTATTGAGTAGTATTGAATCTGCCACTTGACTGGAGGCAGGCTTGATAAAGACAGCATTCATGGTAATTAAATGGCTCAAACAGACTTTGAAAAGTGAACCGTGTCTAGCTAAGGACTGGGATAGCTGATCCCTTGCTGACTTTGTGAGCAGGGCTTGGGACTTTGTATCTGGGAAAAGGCAAAGCTTTGTGTGACACCTGCTGAGTCAGGGGATTACTAACCTGTCTGCCTGGCTACAGCTAACCCCAGTAACAGACAGACAAACAGAAGTTTTCTAGAGTCTGGTCTCTGCATTCTTCCATGTCTATTTTTCAGGAAGCTTATCCACACAGAACAGTTCTTCCAGAGTGGCCTGTGGCTCCTTGATTTCATAGCATTTAAACACTCTGCTTTGTTTCTATCTCCTAACTAAGAGCTAATCCCTCCTAGAATAGTTTCCTTGTATCATTTTTCTGGACAGTCAGTTACTGAGCTCCAATTACATATGCCAGGGAAAGTTCCTCTCAGTTCTGAGTGTCAGCAAAATGTCTTCTTTTATTAAGGTGACTCCCATTGTGGAGGAAGTCTACATGGCAAAACAAAAACTCTGCCAGAAACACCTCCGCATTTGAGGTGTTGGCAATATTTGTGTCATGATGAAGTAATTGGAGCACCCTACTGATTACTAAAACAGGTTCTTCACAGACCTGTCTGAAACCGTGAGGATTTTTAAGGGAGAGGGGGCAGGTGGGTTGGTGGATGAATGAGGAAAAGCTGAAAAGGGGGGAAATCTCCCAGGAATTATTTACTTAATGCCATGCAGGGACTGTCAGCTTTGTGATAAAATGTTTGAGGTCAACTGATGCAGAAGTGCGTCATGGGGCTCCTGAGCCTGGAAAAGTGTTCTGGCCAATGGATAAGAACCTCTTGAAAAAGTTTGTTGTTGTTTTGGGGATTTTGTTGGGTTTTTTAAGTGACAAAATGACCAGTTCTGGAAACAGTGAAAGGAAATGTGTGGTTTTGTTGTGAGTGTTTTTCAGGGATTAGGTATTACCATCAAACATCCTGTGGTGCTGGCTGTGGTTGTTCAGCTGTTTGTTCAGTCCCTACCACTGGCCTGTAGCTCGTGCTGAGAACCCTCTCTCTCACAACCTTTCAGCAGGGAGGATTGCTGCTTCTCCTCTCTGTCTTTCTGTCCTCCACAACTCCCTGCTACTCCCTTCCCATTGATGTAATCCTTGCTTGTGTTGTTTAGAATTTTTTGTGGGCCTATCTATTAAAAAATATACCTTGCCCTATTATTCATAAGGGAAACATCTCTTCTTTCAGCTTCTTTGCTTCCTCTGTGACTTGTACCAGTGGCTAGCCAATAGTGATGACTAGTTAATGCTGGTTGAGAATTGCAGCTATTTATTTTCTTGATGAGAAGGAAAGGAGACATTTCACTGTGTACAAAGGTATCTGGTATCTTCTTCCTGTCACATTCTTCCTGCCTTGTTTTTCATATTATTTCACCACTCTTCCTCTGGTTCCCTCTGACTGCAACTCAGACTATGAACTCCTTCTGGCAGTGTGTTTGGGTGATGTCTTGCAGGGTGACCACCGTCTGAAGTAGGGTACAGAAAATCTGTAACATAACAAAGTATTGATACCAGGCTACTTCCTAATCTCACAAATAACAGCCTCTTATCATTACTTTTAAAAGTAGAAATATTAGCAATTGAGAATTGTCAAATAGGTGTTACCTGAAGGAGTTGCCTTCTGATAATCCTATGCACGCATTAATGACAAACATTGAAATGTCATGGTCATGCACGTTGCATTTGCAGTAACACAGGAACCCAGATGGTAAATACTAGAAGAAAAACTGTTTGTTCAACACATTTCACAAGAAGGCCTTTAAAGCAAAAACAAAGCCAAACACACTGGAGCATGTTATGTATTTCTACTATATTCTACAAAGAATCATGAATAAATGCCATGTTCACAGTGGGGTATTTGGGATTTTGCCTTCTATTCTGAAGAAAAGGTGAAAAGATTTTTGACTTTTAGAGTAGATTCAGACAGGTAGTGCAGGACGTTTTAGGCACTGTCTGCCAAACATTTTGTGTGGCTGAGATAACAAGATAGAAAGGGCATGAGTCAAAGAGAAGATGGTGGGAAGGTGGGAGGAAGAATACAGGAAGAGATACAGAAATAAGAGGTATCAGTGGCTCCTTGGCTCTTCTGCAGGCGTTTTGTATTTCTTTTGTATTAGCATTTAGTATTTAGGCAGGTAGAATATATATGGCATTTATCTCTTCTACCTTAGTTAAGGCAGGATTGATAGAAAAACATGCAGACACTTTTTATTGTTTGAATGATCATTTGTATTGTCTTCCAAACAAATATACTTCATCAAATACTTCCAAACAAATATACTTTAGATCAGTGATGTTCATTAGAAACCTCTTTTTATAGGGACTAACTTTTCATCTTTTAATTCACTCCAGATTTCTCTTTGAAAATTTGTGTTTCACTGCTTTGCCCTTGAATGCAAGACACTGAGGCGTGTGTTGTATACTTTGTATACAAGTAAGTAAGGTTGTGGGGTTTTTTTGTGGTGTTACAGGATGATAAAATTACTCTGCTTTTCCAAGGTCAGAGAGTGTTTGTGGCAAAGCCTAGATAGAAAGAAAAAATCTAAACCTTTTATCTGTGCTGTAAGTGTTTTTTGTTGAAGAGCTGGAAAGCCTATTGGAAAACTTCAGTAAAACTTTTGACTTCCAATGGTCAAAACCAGAATGTCAAATAAAAGCATTTCCTCTTCCTAGTGTGCATAGTGAAACTGAAAGGCTGTACGTAGTCGAGCGTTTGAAGAGTACTCAGTAAAGTGCCTTGACTTTTGCTACGATTTTGTGAAATGATCAGTCTAATCCTTAAAGGTTTGAGCTGATTTAAGTCTCCTGCTTAACTGAATTTCTTAGGGAAACAGAGTTTATGTGGATTACACTATTTGTCTGCTGATACACTTGACAAATTTCTGAGCCATTGGTGTAAAAAAGGTGGGCAGGACTCCCCTGTTGTACATCTTCTGGTACATCCAGTCAAAAAAGCGTCATCACGTATAAGGCTCACTAATCAGTGTGCATGTGGGGCAGTGCAGTTTATGACTGCTCCAGGGGCACTTTGGGAGTGATATCAGAGAACCAGGGTTATTGTTTTAGTAGTGTTAAGGCACACAAATCCTTACAAACCAGGCTTCATCAATTTTGCTGCTCAACCATTTCTTCCCATACAAGTTTGGAGCATAAAATCTGCCAAAGTAATAAACTTCCATTCCTGAGGAAAACCATGGCTTACAATGACTTCTGAATGAGGAAAATAATTCATTCACTGACCATTTTTCAGTAACATGCTGGAAACTCTTGTACAAGTGTTCATTATTTTAAATTCATAAGCTTTTTGGAATCTTTTTACAATAGAAAAAATAAAGTTGTTTGGCAATGGATGGTGTAGAGAGCAGAGATCTTGACTGTCAATTTAGGGATGCTTTAATGTGAGAGAGTCTTAAACCTTCATACAGTGCCAGTAACAGACTTTGTGTGGTCTAGATAGAGTGATGGATGGGCCTTGTGGCCCATAATAGTATTGAAACTCAAAACATTTTGGTATGTGGAGTATTGCACATTTGGGTTATCACTAAGAGATAAAAAATTTATTGTGCACTTGTTGCCATTTGAAGCAACTTCTCTGTTTCCTGGAAAGGCAATCAAGGAATGAAAGCACATTATTGGAATTTTTCCTTCACCATCAGTATCTCCATTCCCGTCATACTCTGCTGTGTTTAGTGGAAATTAACTGCAGCAGAACATCCAGAAAACATCTGATTCCTGTAAAACATTAATTTTATTTATTCTTCCTACGTGTTTTTCAGTTCTCTCGTCTCCTTCCTAATCCTATTGACAACAAAAGAAATTAGACAAAAGATCAACTGTTGGCTTTATGTAAAATATTGCATCAAAATAATGATTAATTGGAAAAAGATTTCACAGAGTAAACACACCCACAAATACTCACTCAGGTCACAAAACCAAAAATACTATCAATAAGGACAAAGGAAGTTGTTATTTTAGTTTTTGAACAGTCTTGATTCATGTTTCCTGTCATTTTGCTTGGGGAAAAAGAAACACTTGTCCTTAAAAAAACCAATTTAATAGAACTGCCAGAAAATCTTCAAATCCTTAAACCAGTATTATCAGGAATAAATCCATAGTTAAAATAAGCTATGTTCTCCTGCTGTCCAAATTTGGTTTCCACATACAAGTTTGAATGCTACATCTCACATCATGATCTGATATTATTTTTAACCCAAAGGCAAGAAGTCATTATTGTAAACCCTGTTTCTGTGGCATAGTGTGATGATCACCATATTTCAAGAGGATCTCAAGTGGACTTTCTTGGTTCTTACCAAGTTCTGCTGTATAATTACTCTGAGGTTTGCTCAGTAGGAAGCAGCCTATTTGTTCCAGTTTTGTCAGCCCAGAGAGGTGTTTTGTGCTGCTTTCCAGCTGAAGCCTGTGGCAGCTTGCTCCCCGGGACACCCAGAGACTGGTGAGATGTTTGTGATCACCAGCAGGGGTGCTGGGGATGCTTACATGTCTGGATTCTGACACGGAGTTTGCTCTCTGCAAGGCTATTGGGAAGTGCTGTTTGTCATCTTTTTGTTTATGTTGTTCAAAAAGCCATGAAGATATACAAAGCTAAGAGGTCTTAGTGTTTTTTCATGCAATGTTAGAAATATTCTGTAAGTGTATATGATTCTTCCCTCTCACTTGCTTTTTTTTTTTTAGTATAGCAAATGTACTCTATCCATAAACCAAACCCAGAAAGACTGTACAGTGTTATGCTCAGTCTCTTCATGCTGGTGATTTCATATTCAGGAGAGTCAAATGGTTTCCCTGCCTTTGGCCTCTGTTAGAATCATGCAACATTTGGTGTTGAAGGGACCCATCTAGTACAACTCCACTGCAATAAGCAGGGACATCTTCAACTGGATGGGATCTCTCAGAGCCACGTCCAACCTGACCTAGAACATTTCCAGGAATGGGGCATCCACCACCTTGCTAGGCAATGTGTTTCAGGGTTTTACTACCCTCAGTTCCTAATATCTAATTTAAACTGACTCTCCATTCCCCCATTCCTGGCACTACTCTCCTTTGTAAAAATGTTTCTCCCTAGCTCTCGTGTAGGGCCCTGGAAAGTGCTATAAGGTCTCCCTGGACCCTTCTCTCCTCCAGGCTGACCAACCCCAATTCTCTCAGCTTGTCTTTGTAGCAGGTGTGCTCCAGCCCTCTGATCATTTTTGTACTCCTCCTCTGAACTCATTGCAGCAGGTCCATGGCCTTTCTGTGTGTGGGACCCAAGAGGGGCAAGCATCCCTCCATTTGGGGTCTCATGAGAGCAGAGAGAGAGAGAATCCCCTCCCTCACACTGCTGGCCATGGTTCCTGTTATGCAGCCCTGTGTACATTTGGCTTTCTGGGCTGCAATTGTACATAGCTGGGTCATGTCCAGCCTCTCATCCACCAAACTTCCTTGAACTTTGTGTTAAGTTCCTCCTTAAACTTCATGTTCTCTCATACCTCCTTGGCAGATTTCAAGATCCTGGAAGTCTCCTCCAATCTGCCTTCTGCAGGTGGGATTTGACCCAGCTTCATTCATTTGGTAAGTGGGAGAGGTGTCAGGACTTCTTCCTTGCAAGTAGGCCTGTTGTTTCTTCTTTTGTTTAGAGTCTCTTTCTCTTCTTCCATAATGCAGCGTTTCCATTCCTTGTGATTTAGGATATTGTTTTTCCCAAGATATGTAAATTGCAAGCATATAGAGCGTTATCCTAAAGATAATGTAAGGAAAAATTTAGTATAGAAAAATATACTCACAGTCAGAGGTCACTGAACAGATTTCTTCACCTTGTAAGACAGAACTCCTGGAAACAGAAAATTCAGAGTTCATACTTCAAAGCTTTGTTTATATAATGCAAAGTAATTCTCTGTGGGAACAGATTTATTGATGCATTTTGCTCCAACTGTGTTTTGTTATATCCCAGGAAATATGTATACATGTATAAAATCAAAACTTGGAGGAAATACTTGATCTGTTTAAATTTCTTCCTGATGAGTATAGGGCAGTCAAGTGGAGCCAGGGACTTTTCAAAGATGAAGTCAAGCTTAACAAAAAAATGAGTTCACTTGTCATTTCTTCAATGACCGCAGATAGTACTGAAGCAGAAAACACTATTTGCTTGGATTTTAGCAGTGTTTGGAAAAGCAAAGGTTTTGGTATGCCTCTTGCCCTTCTGCCCCTGATCAGTCTTGTAAAACTCAAGTTTCTTTTCCTAGATTCTTTCTGCTCAACTGGGTATCCCTAACTTTATAAGAGTCTTAAACAAATTACTAGGTTAAAAACAGCTATTTTTTATGACGTTACCTGGCAGTTGATTGTAACAGATACAAAAATAAAAAACATTAAGTAAACACCTCCCAAATTATTTCAGTGCAACTGATTAAATCCTTATGTCACTTGCAGCAAGCAAGCAATGCTTTGAGTTCCCACTATCCTAATTTTGGGATTGTTGAATTTAACAACTGCTTGCTAGGTGGTGCATGTTAAAGGTGTCCTTTCAAGGAGATTGTTGCAATTGCTGTCTGCTCTGCTCTGAGCAGAGGAGGGAAAAAAAGTTTTATCACTATCTTAACAAGAGACGGGAATGTGAAGCAATCTTGGATTTCATTACTTCAGCTGTGATGTGGTAAGAATGCCACCAGCAAACAGTTGCACGTGTTTTAACACGTTGCTGCTTCTCAGCTGGGAAGTGGTACTGTGTCCTTGTTGGATGCTGCCATTGCAAAGGTGGCCAGCCCAAAGCAGCAGGGAGAAGATAGGCTCACTCAAGCAGCCCTGCTGTGGTGCACCGAGAGGCTGAAATCTTTAGAAACTATTAGTTGTGTTATCTGACCACATGATTAAATTCCATAGAGAGAAAAGTGGATCTGGACAAAACTTTTCATATCTGGTCTCATCATAAATGGGTGAGATGTAAATTGTGGTAGGGAAAGGAGGCTGTAAAAGGGGAGGTGAATGGCGTGGAGACTCTTCCTGAAAGCTGAGTAAGGAGAGGGATGCTGGGAGAGAGGGACAAGCTCTTGGTTTTCCCCTATGGGTATATTTCAGCTCCATTATTTCCCTGCATAGCCAGTTCATTGGAGTAACCCCTCTCCAAACCCTCTTGGAAACTATTTCTCGCCCTAAATTAACCAAAGGCTCTGTGTGTCATACTTAAATACTAAAGAAAAGTTACGAATCAAAGCTATATATTATCTCCACACCTCAGTCCTTCCTGCCAGATGTCTGTGAAAGTCCTATTGTTGGCTTTTATAGCTATAAAATTAAGTGCTTCAGCTCTGTCTCATCTCTGACCTGCCCATTCTTGACTTCAAATGTTAGTTAAAACAATAAAGTCTGGGCTGAAATATATTATTAGGTGCCCCCTGCCACCCTTCCCTCCAAATTCTACCTGTCTTTTAAACATGTAGATAGTCTCATCAGGCTAAGGCAAAGCCATCACCTAGGAGACAGGCTTGGGTTGGAAGGAATAAAGCTGTCTCTTAATATTTCCAAAATAAGCAGTGAAGAGCTTGAGGCAGGACAGAAGACACAGTAGAATCAGAGACATGAAAATAGTGCACATTTTTATCTTATGACAGGGACAGGTTGATGACCTCCTCTGTTACAGAGGAAGCTTCCTGTGTTGGCTGCCAGGACACTTTTCCCCTCTCAATTTTTAAAGTGATGGTGATTCTGATGTCTGAAATCATTGCAATTCCAGGTAGATTACCAAAACACTTGGTTAAAAGTCAACAGAATGAGTCATTTTGGGCACACAACCAAAAGGGAGAAAAATATCTGTGCATGATTGAAAGTCTGTGCCATGCTCTGAAGTTAGCTATAAGCACAGTTAATAGAAAATAAATTAATTTATGTGAGCCTGGAGTTATCCCCATGCAATCTTTATATATTCCTGTTAAAAGTGTGTGCTAACTTTAAGAGAAGGCAGGAGGACATCTTCAGTGTCTCCTCTTTTGTGTGTATTTAGTATGGCTCCTTCAATGCTGCTTTATAAATTACTCTTTTCACAGCTAGAGAGTCTCACCTGTCACCTGCTGCCTGTAAGAACTGAGCAACTCCACTTCTGTATGTGTAACACATGAAGATGAGAGCAAAGCAAGCTGTTTGTTTTCATTTTATTTTTCATCATCAGTTCACGAGGTGGTGCTGGTTTGGGGGGATCTGCATGTGCTGTCCAGCTGGGGAACTGGACCTGCTTGCACAGGGTGGCCTCTGAGCCTGAGAGGTGTTCTGTGTCCCTGGCTGCAGTGTGTCTGGAAGCAGTGCTGTCATCTTATTGATGATCACTGTGTGGCAGGGTGGGACACAACTGCCTTGGGAGATGATGGCTGGAACAGGAGAAGGGCAAGGGGGAGCATGACAGTAGCCTGCCTCTTTCCTGCATCTTGACTGCAGGGAGGCAGCTGAGGATGTGCCCTGGGCTGGACATCTGCTGTTCAGTGGCAGTTCATCCATGTCTTATTTACATCAGGCTCATAGCTACTTAGCTTGTTTTCTTCTTGCAGGCTGGTTCTTCATACACTTAGTGAGTGAGCAGGAAGGAGTTAGCCTAAGCAAGAATTTCTGTAGAGCTGTTTTGCAGAGTTGTTTGGTTGCTGGGGGCAAAACGCCCACTCCTGGTGGTATTGCCAGTAGAGCTCTGCCACCAGCAGATTTTGCTATGGGGACAAGTACACTTTGTCTTGATGCTTCCAGGTCCCAAGAAGACAAATTGCACTGGAATTCTGGTAATACGCTGCCTGTCAAAGCCATTGGCCTGGATCTTTAAGCTGAGATTTCTGAGTACCTGAAATGGACCCACTGAGGTAGCAGGCTAATGTCTCATGCTTTTCTGCTGAGGCTTTATTTTTTTCCTCTAGCATGGTTCTGTATGGATCAAATACCAAAAGATAGTTTAAAAGTATAAATACAGGAAAAATAGAGATGGAGAAGAAATATAGAACTTAAGGAAGCCATATGGTTTTGTTTGGAGATGGTCCACTGTGCCAACAATTTTAATGAATATTGCAATTTGCTTTGTTCATAGGAGCAGGATGTGTGTAAGTCACCTACCACTGTTCTTTATGTCAGAGACTAATCCACACATTTTGAGATCATAATCATAAATGTTCAGTAGACAGTGTGCCACCCCACTCCTTTTTTTACTGTAAAATAAAATGCTCTTTACATTGCACCTACTATTCTTTCAAAATAATTGAACTTGATTTATTTCACTTCAATAGAAAACTCCTTATAATAAAGCTTTATGTTTTAGCTAAAGGGATTAATGAAGATTTCAAGCCTGGTTTGTCAGTGAGTGTCTTGCATACCAAGTCAGAATTGTAGAACAATAAGGTTATTTAAACAGGAAAATGTGTGGTCCTGATTTTCTTGTAGCTATACTGATTAAAGCTTGTCTGCATGCAAAATCTTACATAGCTCTGTATTTTTCTGCACTGACATCTGCTTTCTAGCATTGTATGATTATACAAATACATACATGGAATAGAGATTCCTTTTTAAAACATTTAGTTTATGAAGGTACCACAAATGACTTTTGATGGTGTAATTCCCTTTTTAAATAGTTCCCATTGAAAGTAACTATTAATAGTCCATGACATCAGGGGCGTCACACTTGCAACTTCAGATAATATATGTATACTCCCTGAGCAAAACCCCTTCCTGTTTTGTTTTCAGCATTGGTTATGTTACTCATTAGTATTTATTTATGTTGTGAAACTGTCTCTCTTACATCTACAAATACTTTTCTTTTTCCATAGGGAAATGGATTATTTGCACGTATACTAAGTAAAATGGATAAGGACTCATTTTTTTTTTAGTTAGGCTCTGATTTTAAAAAGCTTGTTCTAAAACCTGTTTTTATATCACACCAATGGATAGAAATTGCTTTTCATGTTCTTTTCTGTTAGTTGAAAACTGTGAAAGAGGGTAGTGAATTTTTCCCCCCCTTCATAATTAGTCCTATTTCTTTATTTTGAATTACAATGGAACAGCTAGTTATACACTAACTCAGTGTTTTCATTTGCTGTTAATGATATTTTGTTTGTGGGATGTGAGCAATCTTTTCACTGGTCACGCTATTACTTTTTTACCCATCTATGTCAAAAATTAATTAGTAATTTCAGTTAATGCAGAGCAGCTTAGTCATTTCTGAAGTATTTGAAGTCACTGCAAGGATGACACAGCCATGTTAGTAATTAACTGTGCCAGCCTTTATTCTTATTCTGGCTAGTAACTCAACTAAAAGTTTCCAGTGACATTGCATTTTACCATCTCAAAGGCTCAGCTATTCCTCCCAGTCTGGAGGTATAAAAGCATCAGTTAAGAGTGTCCAAAAAATTAATTGGACCCTCTCAGTTTTGTGCTTTACACCACTGCTATTCAAGAAGAAAGCAAATGGGGAGAACTTAGCTTGTGCCTTGTCTGGAGTTGTGTGACAATGTGAACTTCTTTTTTATTTGTTGGCTCAGAAAGGAAACCAATCAATCTGGGTTAAGAGATTCAGGGATTTGAGCTGGGTAGCAATTTTAGCATGACTCATAACACTTCACAAAATTAGCTTGCCAAGAAGACGTGCTTCTGTGAAACAGTGAAGTACCTGGGCTCGAGGTATAGCCGGCAGAGAAATCATTTTGACAGAAGAGCTCATAAAATTTCAGCTCACGTCTTTTGGTGATGTCAGTTGAAAGAATCATCAGTATTGATCATCTCAAGTCCTTGTAGCCTGAGCTCCTGCGTGGTGCCACATCACCTTCAGCTCCTCTTTGCTGTGGAGATCCTGGATAAGCACAAAAGCAGGGGCAAATACTGAAGAGAAGATGGAAGCAGGGCCATAGCCAGCTGTCCACGAGCATCAGTAAGTGATTGTTTGGTGCATAAATCTGGGCCCCACAGTTTAGGATTTGATACCCAAAAAGTGGAGTGCTTGGAACTAGCATATCTTAACATTTCCAGTTAATTAAAAGTCTTGAGAAACGTTCATAATTTTTCTCACCAATTTTGTGATATCTAAGGGAAAATAATTTTGTTGTAAGCAATTTTGCACTTTTATGCAATCACATTATAACTTGCATTAGGACAGTAGGAAATGGGATAAAAATATGATGGGATGTTTGTAGCTGAAGTTTTCAGAATTGTCGTGCATTTTAATGTACTAAATTTGGTTTCCATAGTTTTTTATCCGCCCCCCCAGATACAAGCTGGCCTCATCATTTGTCTGAAGGGAAGATGACTAATCTTTATTGTAGTTCTGTCTCTTCACTGGTGGAGGCTCCTTCAGTAAAGCTTATTTTTATTTTGTTGTGCCAGTGAGGAGTAAGTACCACAGGAGTTGCTACTTTTGCTACTCTCTTACTGGCAGCTGCCCTGCTCTGCTGAACTTACTGCCCTGCCATTTTCCCTACACCTGCATTAATGACTTGATTTCCTTCATCGTCCCGCTCTCACCACTCTCCTCCTTGAGATAATTGCCTTTTTCTGTTCAAGTGCTGTGGTGCTGAGCACAGGGGCTGAGAACAGGAAGAGTTTTCTTGCTGAGCTGCATCTGTGGCCTGTTGAGTATTTGTGTGATAGAGGCAGAGTAGCAAAGAGGGCAGCTGCAGGAGGAAAATACAGGAGCTGGAAGCCGAGGAAAGGTAGTGAAGAGAGTAGTGATAGAGGCTCAAGCTATTTCATACTAGAACAGAGCATGGAGGATAATAATCTAACCACAGAAGAAGAATAGTTTTCTACTCGTAAAGTTTTCCAAAGATTTTCCAAAGAATTTTCAGTACTGCTCTAGAGCATAAAAAAATAGCTCTGAGCCGTCAGTGTTTCTTGAGTCTTGTCTAGGATTGGCCACTGCTGAGAATATATACATCTGTTTCTGCTGGGAAATGCTCTGCTAGCTCAAGTGGCGGTATATGTGACATGACTCTAGTTTGCCTAATCCTGTTGTAACCCTGTTGATGAACACCATAGGGGTCAACAAGATTCCACATGTTGGAACAGCTATATTTTTTTCTGGTCATTATTCTCTCCCTCCCTAAATATATTAAAAATTGTAGATATAAAATTATATAAATTATATATATTATATAACCATATCTAAAATTATATATAACACCCACTGTTAAATAGACAAATTCTAGGTTTGTACTTATTCTGAAAAGAGTATATGATGGTAATTCAAGCAAAGCTATAATAAAAAGGAATAATTCAGCAAGGAGGCTGAATTAAAGTTGCACAAGCTTTTTTTTTTTTCCTTAAATTAATCTGATGCAGTATAATTGTCTGAAAATAACTAAAAGCTCTTCTTGAGCTTTTATACACCCCAGAAAAAATGTCTATATATAATTTTTCACAGGAAAGTACTGAAGGCAAAATGCCAGCACTGATTGCACAAAGTACAAAGTAAATTTATTTCATCATAAGAAAATTGTAGATTAACATTTATACCTCCTGTTTTTCTGCACCCTCTGCACTCTGATATATCTATATTTCTTATCTGTGGGTGTGGTGCATTTCCTACAGCAGGAAAAGTTCTTGAGGGTTTGGTGTCATGTGGCACAATTAGATATTCTCCTGCTACTTGGCTGCTGTGAATCACACCCTTAGTTCTGGAATACGGAACTGCAGGATTCCCAACCCCTCTTGCACATAGGGACAGCTTAAAAAGTGAAATTTTAGTATTGACAGAATAAGATGAGCACCATCATTAAACACTCAGATCTGAAGTTATATGTGTACTTTACTTTAGAGTTTAGATTTTTTTTGCTCCCTTCCCCTCCAAAACGAAGAAAGCCCTCCCCCCACCCCCTTTTTTTTTAGATGACATTTTCCACAAGCAGAAGCAGCAAGGTTTCAGACATCGGCTGCTATGCAAATTGCTCTCCCCAAACAGGTTAATTCGGGAGAGCTTTGATGAGTGTCACATCTAGTGCCTTGCTGCTTTCAGTTTTACCTTGGGGCTCGGGTGGGAGTTGTGGTTAAAAGCTGCCCAGAGACCCGAGTCAGAACGTAAGGGTGTGCACTGGCGGGGAGCTGACAGGGTTTAAGTAATCACCTGCAGCTGAATTGAGCCTCGCATGGGAAGTAGGAAGTGCTGTACTCAAGCTTCCTGTATAAATAAATGCGGCTTTCCCACAGCTACTGCATACGAGCTGCGACGTGCGTTTAAGATAGAATGGCAGCACGCACTTCATAGCAGAGAGGGGATGGTTTCTCGGAAGGGCAGAGGGGCTGGGAGACGAGTCCTGCTGCAGTCCTTAAAAGTGTACGGCTGTCAGATACCCAGAGGAGAGGAAGGGCGTGTGAGAGCAATCTGCTCCGCTCCTCACTGCGAGCTCCGGGGCTCTGTGACATCGTGGTGCTTGGGAATGCTGGAGTCTGCGTGCAGCCGCTGAAAAGTCACACAGCTGGCAGTGAGCGCTACTCTCCTTTCAAGGTATGTTGGAATACAGCTTTCCGTCTGTTTTTTTTTTTTTTTTAATTTTTTTTTTCCTTAAGAGCCAAGGATACCCTAAAAGAACAGAAAGCCAACATTTGCTTCTAATGGAAGAAAGTGGAAAAGGCTTTTTTTTTTTTTTTTTCCTTAAGGTAAGGACTAGAATGATTAAACAGCTAAAATAAATGTTATTTGTGATTTGGATAAAATGAGACTATGTGATGCTTAAAGCTGAGGCAGAAGGAAACCTTAGTGTCCTGACTGTTAAAGGCTGAAAATAAATAGACATCAAGTACTTCCCAAAAGGGTGAAATTACTTTTGTCAGTGTAACTTTTGGAGAAATATCTGTGTGAAGTGTTAAAAAATGCTGCAGTATTAGGACATATCTGTGTGGAAGGCAAATGCTGAAATGGCATACTGTCAGTATGTTTTAGTTTAAATAGGAGAACTTATTTCATACAGAAAAAATACCGGATTAAGCTGGAAGAAGCCTGAGTTTAAAATGCTGATACTTCCTCCTGGTTTAAAGACATTTCTTCTGCCACAGTCTCATGCAGCTGCTATCAGGAAGGAAAAAAAATCTGTATTGTAAGTGTTAACTTCTAATCCGTGTTATGTACACTTCTAATCTGCTCAGGGTTCAGGGTTACGTGGTTTATGTAAGTATATACAAAATATACCATACTTTTGTTTTCTAGTTTGCATTTAAAATTTTTTTGACACTAAGAATAGACAACTGCATTAACTGGAATGTTTGCACTGCTTTCTCATCATAAGGCTTTCTCAGTGCAAAGCAGCTTGAGTGATGAAGATGTTCTAGTCTAGTTTATTTTAAAGCTCTGTATTTTCTGTAATGCGAAAGCACTCTGCTTCCTAACTGCATACAACAATATCAAATGTCTTCCTTCAGAGAGCACTGTCAGTTGTAAAATATTTAGAATTACTATAGTAAAGAAAGCGTTGCAGGGTGACTTCAAATCCTCTTGGTCAATAGACACCAAATGCTTTAAAGAAGTAAATGTTAGCGGAGATACAGGCTGTGACTGAAATACCCCCATGCAGCTTTCCAACTGCCTGTGAGCAAGCAGAGCAATCTGATATGTTTGGCTGCCCTCAGCCTGAAGGGCAAGTGGTCTCGGTTAAGGGCAGGCACTGGGTTTGGGATTCCAATATTAACAGGAACAGACGTTTCAAAACCCTGTCCTTAAATATTTTTCGAAACAAATATATTGTCCTGATTCTTGTCCTGTATAGGGCTTGTCTATGCTTGAATGTGAGTGGGTGTCTGGGTTGTTGCTTTAACATGAAAGTGGCTGAAACCCTTCCATCAATGAATGTAAGCTATTTTGGAGAAAGTACTGCACATTGATAAGGGCATGGCTGTAGTTATGCTTCTGAAAGTAATGTTTTAGATTATGGATTGAGGAGTGTGTGTTTGCAGTGTGTCTAAAGCTGTACTAAAGTGGAGGTACTCTTTCAAAATAAACCAGAGCTACTCCAGAGCTAAGCCAGTATGATGAGAATCAGACTCCTTTTCTCCCATGCATCTTACTGTCTGATGGGGGCATTGCACATAAAGTCCTGTCTTTGTGTGAAAGATACAGAAGGATACAGAAACCTCCCTAGACAGACTTCATGTGGAACTAATATTTGGCAACCTGGAGTAGTTTCTGTTCCCCATGCTGAAGTATATTTTGCATGCACCTCAGTGGTGGTCATGGGCTTCTTTCCTGCATTTTGGTGATTCTGTTTGTGTGATAGTAAGCTTTGGGGTAAAAGATAGCAATATAAATAGAAAATAATATGGAGATTTTTCTCTCCTAGCTAGGTTCTTGGATTGCACTCTATTCTCTAAATGCTGCATAAGCTTTGTAGAAATAAATAGTGTGGAAGTGGTTGTCTGGTATTTCCATTTTGGTGGAGGAAAGTATGTACTTGTCCATATTATTATTGTGAGTTTAAAATGCAACTGTGAAGCAGCAAGCCACTCCATAGGGAAACAAGCAGTGCTAATGCTTAACCTGGTTTGCAGCTCATTAGTATGCCTCTGATAATATCTGTGATGTGAGCCTGAGCCCTGTGCCTGCAGTTCGCCCTGTTCAGACCTTTCAGTGGTGAGACCCAGTGGAGTGTGTTGCTTTGATGTAGCTGAAAAGAACTGCTACAGACTTGCTGTCCCTCTTCTGGTGTGGGGGGAGCTTTCTTGGCTATGCCTGAGACTTCACAGTGCCTATAGGTTATATGTATCAGATACACAAATATCTCCTGGGCTAGTAGTACTGTGATATGTGAGACCATAATTACAACTCTGGGCCCATGGATATCTCAGGCACACGTGAACAAAATACTGTGGCAGGCTGCCAGTGTCACGGTGAACTGAGTCCATCAGACCTCCCTGTGTATCCTAAAGCAGACATTGCCTTCAGCTTTGTGAGGCTGAAAGTGATTCTGGAGCTGTGCTTTTCCTCTGGTACTTGCCCAGAGCTGGGTACAGTTCCTTCCTCTTCCTCTGGCTTCTCTGCGCTAAAGCAGAGCCCAATATAATGCACTTCACAAATTGTCTTCTTTGCCCTTACATTCATTCCATTTGAAAACTAATAATCTTTTGGTTTGCAAAGGGAAACATTGAACAAAACAAGGAAGAAGAGATCCAAAGGGAAAGACAGCAATGTTATTAAGCTCAGCCTCTAGCATTCTGTATTTCTGCTGCAGCATAGCTGAGCTCCAGTGCTAGACTATGAGCCCTCTCACTTGACAGAAGCACGGGTCTGAGGGCCATCGTACACTGCAAATTTACCTAGTCTTGGACAAACATTTACAGAGATGCTTGTGCCAAATAACTTTGTGCTGATCAGTAAGAAAATAGTGTTCAGTGATCGTTCTGTGTCTCTTCTAAATGGTTCCCACATGGAGTTTCTTTCTGTGTATTCCCTGAGCTTGTTGTAGACACAGCCATCACGGGTACTTGTTATACATGCCTTTTGTTGCAAGGAGAGACAAGACAGCATAGAATCATGGAATGGCTTGGGTTGGAAGGGACCTTCAAGACTATTTAATTCCAATGTACCTGCCATGGGCAGGGACACCTTCCACTAGACCAGGTTGTTCATAGTCCAATCCAGCCTGGCCTTCCAAGCCATCCATCCACAGCTTCTCTAGGCAGTCTGTTGCAGTGTCTCACTACCCCTCTGAGGAAAGAATTTATTCCTAGCACCTAATGTGCATCTCCGCTCTTCTAGTTTAAAACCGTTCCACTTGTTATGTCACTATCTGCCTTTTCCTTTTTTTATAGAACCCGTTTAGGTACTGGAATGCCACACTGATGTGTTCCTGGAGCCATCCCCTCTCCAGGCAGAACAATCCCAGCTCTCTCAACTGGTCTTTGGAGGAGAGATATTACAGCCCTCTGATCATCTTTGTGGCCCTTTTCTAGACATGCTCTAGCAGGGCCATGTGCCTCCTGTGCCGAGGACCCCAGGGCTGGATTCAGAATTCCAGGTGGGGTCTCAGCAGAGTAGAGGGGCAGAATCCCTCCCTTGACCTCCTGCCCACTTTGCTTTTGATGCAGCCCAGGGTGTAGTTGGAATTTTGGACAGCAAGCACTGATGCTTTTGACTTATGTCCAAGTTTTCATCCATGAGAACCCCCAAGTTCTTTTTGGCAGAACAGCTCTCAATGAGTTCTTCTCGCATTCTGTACCTGTGTCTGGGAATGCCCTGACCCGGGTGCACAACTTTGCGCTTGGACTTGTTGAACCATTTAATTCTTATGCACCCACTTCTCTAGTTTGTCCAGGTGCTGGTTAGGAGGCAGAATACAGAATCACTTTTTATTAGAAGGAAAAACTACCATTTTACTGTCGTGCCCATGTTTCTGCCCTTTAATTCAGACTGTCAGTATTTGTGTCTGTTTCAAGCTTTTCTGCCTTTTGTTTTGTTGTGAAAATGAGGAGAGGATGGAAAGTATAAGACATGAGTCATTAGTCCAGGAGTGGACATTGTCTGGGTATCTGACAGAGTCTTTGATGATATTCATGTTTGGTTATACAAACTGTTGAATTTCCAGATAGACAGAAATGAACTTTACAGATCCGAAAACATTTATTTACTGTGGAGTAGGGGAGGTTTCTTTGCACATGTGTATATGTAGCTGCAAATAATTCAAAATTACACGCTCTAAATCCCTATGTACATAGAAGGAAAAGCACATTTCATGACAACTAGCATCCAGGCTAGTCCTTTGCATGCAAAGAAAATTCCAGAATTAAGTAAAAGCAGTGCCACACAGGCTGCTACTAGTTATGTCTGAGCAGTAGATGGGAGAGTTTATATTCTGCCTGTGATTAGTTTTTGAAGCATTCTGATGGATGTAGAGAGACGATGAAAAAAACCAAGCCAGTCTTTCCCCCCTTCAGAAAAAAGAAGGCTATAAGGCTGTAGTCATTATGGAAATCGAGCTGATCCTGTGTGCTGTTTACCATTGCACTCACTGGAACATTTTTCACAGCAGCGGGCACTCTGCCAGCCACTGATACTGGAACTCTTCCCCATGGGGTTTACCCATTTTAGGGCTAAGATAACATCCATGAGGCCAGCAATAACTTGCTTGCTGAAAGTTTGCACAATGGAGAAGATGCAATCTTGCACCCTCTTGACCTCTCCACAGTTGCACTGATGGTTTCAGTGGTGGCGATTCTTCATCTCGGTTTCCACAGAAAATCTGTGGGAAAGGTAATCATGCCCTTTGCCAAGAGTGAAATAGAAGCCACATACATGTACATAATTTAGACAGTACTACTATGAGGACATGTATTTTTTGGATTGGTCAGTGTTTTTGTTGCAAATACCCAAGCAGTGTGCATGGCTTGAGCAATTTCAACCCTTTGTTAACTTTGCTTATCACATTTTGGGAGGATGGACCAACAAATTTAAGGAACCATACACTCGTGAAGAGTAGAGAAAAAGTCAAGAATTCTTGACTTTTCTCCAAATTCTGCAACAATGAAGACAAAATGCCCATTTTGCCTATGGGCATTAGTTGTCATGGTCATAATTAAAAGAGCAGAAAGGTTTTTGTAAAACACTCATCTTATAATACAACAAGTCTATGAGTTTTCAGTTCTACTTACTCATTTTTCTAAGAGTTTGGCAAGTGGGACAGCTTCTTTCAAAGATAAGCTCCCAGTTGCTTATCTTTGCATGCATAATGCACAGGTCCATTGAAAAGCACTCCTTTGGAAACACTCCCATTGGCAGGACTTTGACTGTATGGCTAAGATCATGTAGAGACTAGCCAGTTGTTACCAGATGCTGAGGCACTTGAAGCTGAAATCTTGTATGTTTACAGGTGCTGTTCTTCCTTGTAATTATTTCTATAATGAATGTTGAAATTTGAAATTGAAGTGAGGGAGTGATGAATGCAAACCTCCAACTGTGTTTGAGGGACACTTCTGGTTTATTACATGTCTTACACTAACATCTGGATTTCTAAGTACTTTCTTCAAGCCCCTGAGAAATTAACTGTGTTCCCTTTGCTTGGCACAGTACAGGCAAAAATCTTCTTGTGAATGCTTGGAGCCTGAAGCACAGAGATAGAAAGGGGATGTAATAAACAGGGTGGGAGAGGGCAGGGCAGCAATGGGACCACCTTGTGCTGTGTGAAAGACAGTGTCATCAATCAAACAGCTTTTTTACTCAGGTTTAAGAAAATGTCCTGTTTGTCTTACACTGTTATTAAAATGCAGAGCAAAATAGATAATGTGTATTAAAAATGTTTATTTATAAAAATAGGAATATACAGTTGTTTTAAAAATAAATGGCTGTTAAAGTTAGTCAAGAATGTAAGACTAATAGTAGTTGAAGGTATTTTTGCTATTCCAGCATAGTTTGCAACTTCTGTTCAGTAGCCTGTATGTGAGTCTTATCAGAGGTTAGAGGTGCCCCAAATTCACAGCCTGGGCACATGGGGCTCCTCCACCCTGGGGCAGTAGGCAATATGGAAGGAGTTGCCTGCAGCAGAATTCCTCTCAGGATCTCTCTCCTGGCGTGCTGGGTGCCATTTCCCATGCGTAGGTTGGGAAAGAGGGGGATGAAATGTGAATACTGAGAGTACAAGCAGAGAGATGCTCAGTCAGAGGATTGTTACTGGCATTTACTTCTACTTTCTGCTTCTGCAGATCTGGCCAGAGCTGGAACTTGTTCCTTCCTCATCTCCAGTTGCCTTTGGAGGGACTCATTGAGGAGCTGGCAGAGGAGTGCTTTAGGGATACGCTCTGACTAGTTAAATTACCAGTCATGAGAAGCAGTAGTAATAGTTACTTCAGTAAATGTGTTTAGTTTCAAAACAGCCTCATGTCTGGGTCCAAACCTCTACTATTGTTTCTTGCCAAATTTCAGCATAGTCAGTAGCTGTTGATGTTGTTTGCTTAATGGCAATGGCTTATGTTAGAGACAAAGACTTCCCCAAGGTCTAATCCTCAGATTTGATTCCCAGTCTTTGATTCACTGACTGTCCTTGTAGCTCAGACTTGAAAGTTACTACTGGTTAAGCTTTCTAAGTCATTGAGATACATTTAGATCAAGGGCAGTTTTCAATGTTTTAATTGTTTTATTTTGGTTACCTTGAATAACATTTACTGTATAACAATGAGCAGTGTATTTGACTGTAAGATTAGATAGGGGCAGATTAAAGTATTCTATGTATTAGTTTTGTTCACTCAGCAGTCCCACAAAAATCATTATAGAAGGAAAATCAACTTATTCTGTTATTTCTGTTGATGTAAATCTAAAACGATTGAAAGTGCTTCTCCAATGCTTGCAGTGAAAAAAGCCTGTAGGGTCATACTCTTGCAAGTTTGCACTTTCTGTGGCTTGACAAAACAGAATGACAGAGATGTTAAAGGTATCATCTTATTGCAAGCAATGAAAGAAAAATTCTCAGATCACCTCTTCCAAGAATAAACACATGTTAATTTTTCTTCTTTTCAGTAGGTCGCTTTCAGTACATTTTGCAGAATTCAGTGGAGGATCAGTTTCATTGTTCCTGTCAGTTGAGTTGTTCCTTGGCTTCTGGCAAACTCTGCATGCTTCCCTTGAAGCCAAGAAGTTTCTTGCTGGCCCTTTGGTGTTCTGGCTTTGTGTCACATCTCTGTTTGCCTTGACCTGTGTGCCTTGCAGTCAGGACACTGCTTGCTCCAGACACAGCTTTGGTGCTCTCCAGCCAGGGGACCCCAAGAGCCCAATTAGTTTCTTGTTAGAAGAAGAGTGCAAACTACAACCACATGAAGCTAGTCCCTCTGTTTTCCACTGCTTTCACTTTAACAATGCGTGTTTACAAATATCTCCTAAAAATCCTTGATGTTAGAACAGGCCGATGTTGCAAATATCTTCTGAACACGCCCTATCTAAACTGTAAACATTCCAGCTCAGGGATTTAGCATATCCCAAGGTTTTGTTATCCGATTAACAAAAATAAACATTTTTTCTGTGTCAAAGGCAAATTGTTACATCTGACTTCCTATTCCAGTGTCAGCAGAGTCAGCTAGCCAAGTTATCAACCCATTTGGCCTCCCAAAAACTCAATTCCTTTTACTTAGTAAATGCCGCAGTTACTAAAAGCCTTCATGTGGTCTGAAAGAAAGATCTATAATTTGTAATTTTGAAGAATTTGTTTTTATTTAATAGTGGTATATTACCTCATGTCAACAGGATGTTAAAAGCAAAGTGCACCAAACTAGTTTGGGTGGAAATTCCTTGTAGCTTAGCATTAACATATGCTGCATAGTGTCATTAAGAACAGAGGATGTTATTTAGAAAAGCTTTAGATTTTAATCTCAGAACTGGTAACCAGTACTTGGAATTCCACTTGCTATAATTTTGTTGTTTGAATATGTTTTGGAAATATTTGGAAATGTTTGATGCCAAAACACTCTAGTTCTCTTCTCTGGCTGCACTTTGTTTCACTGCATTTTGTGCTGATCAGCTTTGCTGAGCACTGTGACCAGGATGAACATAAAGCTTGAGGAGAATCCTGCTGTTGACCTCCTGCAGGACAAATGTGTCTCCATAAGCCTGTGCCTGGGGCCAGCACCATCACGCTGCTCAGGCACAGTAAGGCTGATACATCTGGGTCACCCTGAGACTGAGACCCACAGGCCTGCCCAGGACTCATATCCAGTGGGTCTGGTACAGGAAGCTGTGGCTTTCCAGCCTGTCAGTGTTGATAGAGCTGTGTCCTGGACTTTGATATGGCCTAGGTTCAAGCGCAGAACTGAGTGAAAGTGCTGCCTTCTGCAATAGGGTCTGACCTCATCCCGTGCAGAATGGATTACTCCCATCCTTATGGATTCAATGAGTATTGCCATTGTGTGCCTCTTGTCAGTATTGGAAAGAGTCAAATACCATGTTTTGATTATGCATTTCAGTTTAGTAACAGGCTGAGTTATTTCTCTTTTAGTTGACAATTTTTCTCTTAAGCGATCCAAAAGTGCTTTTCCTCACTCCCTTCAGCTGTGAGTAGCAGCATTTATTTCACCATTAGCTCGTAGATTTATTTCACCATTAGCTCATTCTTGGACTCTCCTGCTTTTTTAATAGTGGGAGGGGGAAAACCCCAGTTTTTTCCTCTCTTGCCTGTTCTCAAGCACTATTGCTAGGAAATCTATAAAGGATTCCCACAATTACAGAGTCACATCAGTTTCAGGAAAACAAAATATATTCTGCTATATTCAGTTAATATTCATGGTCTTCTTGCAAAATACCTCACCACTCTGAGGACATACTGACGTACGGTCATAAGAAGTTGCTGTGAAGAACTGGTGTTCTAAATTTTCAGATTTATTCATACCTCACAGTATTACAGTACTGTAGAGAAGTTTTTCAGCAAGTGTACTCTCAAAGCCTTGTGGAGACTGGTATATATGTGTCCTAACGGTGTTTTGGTTTATTAGAATGTTTTGGAATGATTGAGTGCATGTGATATTTGGGAAGCTGTTCAATGTGTATTTTAAAGATCCTAAAGTGCTGGTATAAAAATTCCTGGCAAAAATCTGGATCATATTCTGAATTAATATAGTCAGTTCCTGTATATATATATATATATATATATACACATATATATATTTAAGAGGGTTTCCACTCACTGCATTCCTTTTAAAGTATTTGATATATTTATTTTTTGGTTGCTAGCATGATATTAAAATACTCCATAGAGCTACTGCTTCTTGAACAGCAGCTCAAGGTTTTGGGTGTTTTTCCCCAGGCATTCCAATGAAAACAAGTGAGAGAAATTGCCTTTGGTGTGTTCTCATGTGCCAGCATATTTACTGAGGCTGCTTGTCTTTTAAACAAGTTTTCTGACAATAAAAATTTTACAGTGTAGAAAGCTGTCATGAAATATTATACATCTGACTTTTCTCTAAGCCTTGCTCAAAGAGAACAGATATTGAAATGCTTTTATTCTCTCTAATGCTTCAGCTTGGTAGCATATTATGGTAATCCAGAAATGGGTTCTCCTCGTACATGCATGTAATCAAGTGCTTGCTCTTTCAAGGCTCAGATGTAATACAGTAATTCTGAATATATTAAAATGTATTTAAAATGAGACCTTCTACTTGTGGATCAGGTTCCTTTTTTTGAGACCATGATGTCAGAAAAATCTTAAGTACTTCTTTAACTTCTTAATAACCTCATTGCAATAAAGCGGAACATTCAGGCTTTGATACACAGGAGCAGTTAAACATATGATTAAATGTTGTTCTTGAAGATGAAGGTTTTTTAAAATTGTGGCTTTAACCATATGTTTTACAGCCTAACTGGATCGCTGTCTGATAAGTAATGCTGTATGGACTGGGTATGTAGCTCTGTGTAGGCAGTGCGTATCGTAAGGAGAAATTAATGCACCGTGGGTTAGTGGTCTGCCTGTAAGACCACAAAAGCTCTAGAGCACTTGACTCAGACTAATTCTCTGAGCAGAGATGTTGAGTTTAAAAAAAGCTGTCTTAGTAATGAGTTTTGAATGACATGTTGAGAGAGATGGAACAGCTAAGGACTTGTAACCAAAACTGGTAATGATGGTGTTTCACTGAAATGGATAGAAATGTGGGTTTCTGACAGCTGTCTTCACAAGTCCTAATTTCATAGCTCAGTTTATATCTTGTAATTTGACCCCATTATCTTAATACCACTCTGTTATATTTTTTAAATCTTTCTGTAATTGCTCTTTTTCCCCAAGGGTCTGATTTTTAGCATTAGTTTTGAACACTCATGTTTTTCTGGTAGTTTTCTTTTTCAATTTTATATTTTAAGGAGGGAACCTTAGTTACAGGAAACAACAGAATCCTGAGTGAACAATGTCAAACCAGGTTTTTGTATGGCACTGAAATAATCTCGTAATGGGTGGAGTACCTGGAAAATCTCTAGGGCAGAGAAAGGATTACTTGCAGTGTTTGCAAATATTTCTCCAAGAGAGTTTTTAAAATACGTGGTACACTAAATAGGAGTGTAACACACATGCTGTGAGTGTGTTTCAATGCTAGACAGGTTTTTTTTTAAATTATTTTTTAAATTTTTTTTTTAAAATTTTTCCTCTAAAAGAGGGAAGTGCTGTGCTAGATGTGAGACCCACATGTATCCTTATACCTCTTTTCAATCTCACCATGTTTATGCAAATCCACGTGCCTGGCTGCTGGTTTATGGGTGTACTGGGGCAGAGGGGCCTCTCAGGTCTCACCTTGCCCACAGGATGGACACGCCAGCCCACAGGGGAAAACACATTAATGACCCTTTTTGTTCCATTAATGTTTCCTGGAGCAATGTGTCTCGTACTTGTGCGTTTCTTGGCTTCCTTTAAACTCTAATTGCAGGTAAAAAGCATACAGCTTGACTAACTTCAGCAGAATTGTTTGTAAACAATTGAAGTAGCTTCCTAAAGAGCTCTGGTTTTGCAATTGGATGCAGCATGTGAAAATGAAAGCATGACTTGTGGTGTTGAACATACTCTACTCATTCTCCTCCAGCTCCAGTGCAGGAGGCTCTAATGATTCTATGTGATGTTTCTAAGTGGTGAAAGTCACATTCAGACACATTTTTCTAGCTAAATACAGTGAGTTGGTTGCAGGTACACTGACAGTGTGCTGGTGTTGCAGCTCAGGAGACTGCCTGGTTTGTTTTCTCTATGGCACATACAGAGTAACTTCTGTTCTTTGGTAGTAGTCATGGTTTGAGGCAGCTGGGCAGACTCAAGTGAGCCTTTGTGTGACTGTAACAAGGATGTTACCTTAAAATTCCTGCTTACAGGGAAAGTTTCAGCAGTAGGTTGTATCGATTTTTGATACCTCTATGGAGCTGGGGTGGCTTGACCTTGGCTGTCTCCCAGACGCCCACCCAGTTGCTCTCTCACTCCCATCACAGAGAGTTAGGAGTTTCCACTTTGGGACGCTAATGCCAGGATTTGCAATGGGTACCTGTCTAGAAGCAGGCATTGCAGATGCTTGCTGTTAGGAAGTCATTTTCAAGGTTAGACATCAGACACTCTGGTGTCAGGAGGCCCTGAAGGCAGACAAGTTCTGCATCTCTTCCTCCAGTGCTTTTCTTCAGTCTTTCGTATTTCACTCACAGTCTCCATGGTTTTGTGTTAGTTTCTGCTTGTGCTTACCCTTCTCAGCCCTTTCTGCTTCGAGCACACTCTAATGTTTTCTTGCTTATGGGCAGTGTTGAGATGTTTCAGTGCTACAAGAAAGCACAAAGCTTTGTCACCTCTCAGAGACAAAGCGAAAGTGTCTGCAGGCAGATGAGTGAAATGGAAGCGTTGGCAGGTCTGAACGCTTGGTGAGCTGTGCTCCTGGTGACTGTGCAGTTTACACCCCCACAGCGCTGACCCTCGCTCACATTCGTTCAGATTTTCTGGTCCTGCCTTATCCTGTGGCACCAGCGCCATCAGGGTCACAGCTAGGGAAGTATGAGTCTTCTTATGAGGTGAGCAGCATACAATTTGAGGAAAGATGTCCAGTTTCCTGGAAATCCTGTGCAATGTGAAAAAAATATGATCTGCGTGTGTGCGAATGTACGAGGCTGATAGAAGTAGACAAGAAGAGTGGGTCTTCAGAGTTCCTGAGTGTTTACGCATGCCAGGCCCAGTTTGACCTTTGCTTGCCATGATTCATGCTGGTGCAGGATTCAGACCAGTAGATTTCTTCGGATTAAAATGCCCTCAAAGATGTTTATTCTTATTCCACAACATCTCACAGGAGCCTGTGCTGCTGCTCAGTGGAGGTTTTTTTGCGGAGTTGAGGTGCTGCACTACAGTTTCAGTGAGACATTTCTTGCTTTGTTTGGGATGCTTTCCTAGACAGGTCGTTTGTGTTTGTAAGCATGGAAGTGAAAGTTTTAATGTTTAACAGTGTGTTGTATTTATATCAGTGTCAACTGTTTTTCAGAAACTTTCCTTTACTTTAATTTCTGATCACTTTTGTTCATATAACTAAATACGGAACGGTTTTTTACTTTTCGTTCCTAACTCATTCTTCAGTGACTCCCTCTTTCCCTGCACAACAGATACACCCAAGATGCTTTATTTTTAATCTGACCTATTGGCAACTCACTTGTAATTACAAGAGGAATTTTAATCCTCTGTAAAGAGGGATGTGTAATTAAGTAATGACACTCTGTGGGACAAACATAGCAAAGTGAAAGCCATAAAAATTCAGAACAACTGAGGTGGAATTTCATGGCTTCCCTGTAGCACCTGGAAAAGTCAGTTCTGCCAGGCTGATAAAGTTGAGGAGATAGTTGGAGAGCTCGAGAGACAACAATGAATTTTGAAGTGTTGGTGAAGAACAGGAGTAGAGGCTGGGAACTGGAGGGAGATGTGTCTTTCTTTCCCTGTTAGCACCATCTGATCTGATGATGATGAGAATGAACTTCTCCTGCAGACCTAATTCCAGAGCCCAGCTGCTATTGAATGAGGATACTGTTCTCCATAACCCTGAGCTCTTCCCTAGCATGCATCCCTTGGCAGCAGTAGCAGAAGTCCCAATTCTAATGGGCAGATGCAAGACCCAGTGGGCTGGGTTGCTCTGGGAAAAGGAGCAGGCCAAGCAGGCCAGGTGTCTGCTCTCCCTTTGACAGGCAGTGTTCAGCGCTAACAGGATGGCTTTGCCTGTGCCAGCTTGACCTGGAGAGCTGCTTGTGGACAAGCTGGCCTCTCAGGGACTGTGGAATGAGCACTCTTCCTGGTAGCCAGTGTTTCCGTCAAGGGCTGAGCAGGCAGGACGTGGGGCTGTCTCTATGTTCTCTGATCCTGTTCCCTTCATTTGATGAATTTGGATGGAGTTAATGAGGCTGCAGTGAGGTGAGCCCACCTGGGCTGTCTGGGGGTGGATCCTCTGATGTGCCAGCCTTGCTTGGTGTTGTCTGCTGGAGATTTCCATGCAGTGCTCTGCCTATTTTAGGGAGAACCTCAGCTGTGCTCTGGCATCCTGGTGTGAGGAAAGGGTGAATGTGTGGAGGGACAGGGAGCAAAACCTGCTTGAACCTACAGTCTTCAGGAGCACGGGTTATCATCAATGACAATGGGATATCATAATGAGTCCCTACAGCCATCACACTGTGGCATTAGCTTGCTGATAGAGCAGAGTGGTGTATCAGGAGCCAGATCTTCACTGTCACACTGAGTGCTGGATTTAGGCCATCTAAAATTAGCCCCTAGCCCTAAACCTCAATCATACACCTGACTCTTCCTACAGCTGCCTTAATGCTGCCTGCATGCAAAGTCATAACCCTTTTAGTTATAAGAAGAGCACTGACTTTTGAAACAGCTGTATCCATTTTATCTCCATTCCAACATCCTGAAATATTCCTACCTGTTCTTTTGTGCATTTGTCCTTTTGGCATTGCTGCCTTTTGCTGTGGAAATGAAGAAATTTCAGATCAGTGCAGAGTGAGGGTGAGCAGCTCACCTGTACAGACGCAGCTGCCATTGATAAGCAGCCTGAGTAAATGTGTTACAGTTCTCCTAAATACTGAGATAACGTCTAGCATGTAGGTTTGAAATAACAGGTAGTTCTTGATCTGCCATAGCGCTTCCAGTGACTCAGTGTTCCCCCCCCACCCCGCTGCAGTAATTACAGAGGATTGTTGCAGTTCCTGACTCAGAGGGATGCTTCCTTCTAGGGCTCCTGGCCATGCTGGAGCTCCAGCTCGGCAGCCGTATGGAGCACATTGTGAGGGGCACCATGGTAGCAGGCCTCAGGACTGCAACCAGAATAACGTGGGAATAGTGTATGTTATGAAGTAGTGATAGCAAGCCATAAAAAGAGAGTTTGCTTTGGATTTGTGGTCAGGAATTTGGTTGCCAGAATCTTGGCCATGATGTTCATATCTCTTAAAACTCTGTTCTTGTAAGGAAGGCGTTCCAAGGTACAATCTGATGGCTTCTCTGACAGGCTAGGTTAGGAAACTGCCAAGTGTAATAATTAAAAAGGGGTAAGTGTTCTCTGAGTCAGATTTGTTGTGGTTTTGTGGCTTTTGAGGAGGCTGAGGCCTGAGGCTTTGAGGACAGGCCTGGGGATGGGCTCAGCTGTGAGTAAGGTTATGAGGTGAGCACTGCAGGAAAAGGTTCCACAAACTCCATGAGCCTCATCATTGTCCCCCTAGGGAGGAATTCAGCAGGCACTGCAAGTCAGTATGTCACATATGCATTGACAGTCTGCAGCTGCGTTGGCCACTCCAGCAGCCACAGAATGGCAGCAGGGACGTGCTGCCAAATGTGACCTGACAGCCCTGCCCAGAGGGTGCTCAGGACTGCCGGGGAGGCCAGCAGAGGAGGACCAAAGGGCTCAAGTCTCTGGTTTGCCTCATGAGATGTCACATCTGACAGGCACATTGATAGGCCTTTATTGGTTTCATGTTCATGCAGCCTTCATGCAGCTCTTCAGATTTTGTAGAGCTGCATTCTTGGTGCTGCTGCAAGCAGCTGTGCACAGCTGGCCATCAGGTCTCTGCTTGTAAAATATGTGTGAAGGTTGTCTTGCCATCAGCAAAGTGTATTCAGAAGGAGGTCTGTGGAAGTTGGGTCAAGTTTCTTAAAGATGGGGATAGATTTTCTTGTGCCTTAAATACTGTGGCAAACCCCAGCATCTGTGCTGAAGTGAGTAAAATTTGCAAATAGGCTTTGCATTGTTTCAGTTTAAGCACAAGGATATTCTCTTTAATTCCTTTTTCAGTGTTACTGTGTAAGAATGAGGGTCTTGAGATTTTTTTATTATTATGGTGCAGTGTTTTCAACTGCTTAGGCCAGAAAGCATTACATGCAGGCATGACATTTCCATTTGTTACTCATCAAAGAAGAGAAATTTCATCCCCAAGCACTGCTGTGACATGTTGTGAAAACATGGCTCTGGTGAGCAGCTCTCCATCGAAGTGCTAGTGCACTTGGTTCACAAACATCAGTTGAATGCCTCAGGGGCCTATGAAATAAATAGCAGAGCTGAATGCCAGGAAGTGAGATGCACAAAAGCTGCTTTTTGGCGTCATTAAGGCAATGCAAAAAAGAGGACTGCATATGAAATGCTCTTACTCATTTGATTTTAAGCTCCAGCCCTGTGTGAAGTAGCACATGCGAGCTGAAGCCCTTTCCTGGGTTTAGATGTCTTCACCACCCCTCTTGCAACAGAGTGCCAGCTCTAGCTCAGTGACAACTCATAGAGAAGGTGGAGTTCGTCGTGCCCACCACCTGCATTACAGACTAAATGTTTGAAGTGCTTGCCTAGAAAGTGGGAATCTGTTCTTGTCTTGCACTGCCTAGGGGAGTTTCCAAGCCACCAACTGGAATAGAAAGTGTGAGTAGAGACATTCACTGAAACTGTGTAGGTGCAGTGAAGACTGAAGGATCGCTTTTGGGTGGGAGGGTATGAATCTGAAACTCATTTGAAAAGGCAGAGTGAGATAGATGTAGAGAGATATATATATACACACACACATGTATGTATATATGATGCCCCATCTGTGTGAGTTTTGTTTTGTGTTTGTTTGGTTTTTTCTTTATTTTGATGTTAAGCAGACTGACTGAGGTACTTTGTGCCAGCAAGGTAAATGTTCTCAGAGAACCTAGCCAGTTTAGATCTTTTCAGGAGGTTTGCTCTCTTTGTAAATTTTGAATGGCCTGAAGTTGAGACTGGCCCCAAGGTGTTGAGTACTACATTTGGGTGTGCAGGTACTTCTATGGATCTGAGATGTAAATTCTCAGAGCAATGGAAGTGACTGCATGGCTTGTGTGATGTTTCAGCGCTGATTTTTCTTTTCAGGCTGAGGGCACCATTTGTGACTGAATGGACTCTGCTGGGAAGGATTGTCCTCACACCATGACAGCTGACAAGCCAGAAGCTGGAGAGTTAGCTCTGGAGCCTCTCCTCACTTGCAAGCTATGTCTCTGTGAATATTCCCTGGATAAGATGACCACTCTTCAGGAATGCAGCTGCATCTTTTGTACAGCGGTAAGATCTGTCAGTGCCTTTACATTACAGAAGTAGGGTAATGGGAGATGGACAGAACCGTGAGATGGGATTGCTTGTCTTGTACAAGAGGCATGTGTTACCCATGCTGACACAGGATACTTTTCTAAAGAGCATGTTTGGTGTTAGTGTCTTGTCTTTTAAAAAAGATTTCTCTTGTCATTTTGATTTTGATAATTTGTAACTAGCACATGTTCCCATAGCAATTACTAGTAAAACCCAATAATAAAAGGGAAAAAGGTGCAGTTTAAGGGTGTTGGAGAACATACACGATCTGCATGCAGTCTCAGCATTTACTTTTTTCTGAAGCAAACCCTTGAAACATCATGGGATAGATAGCTGTGAGCTTTTGTTTCCCTGCTATCCTTTTTTGAGTTCTCAGAGACCTTTAAAGTCTTCTATGTAACTTTTGAGAGCAATCAGAAAACCTAAACAAAAAATGGCCTGTTGAACCATTGCCTCTGCTGCAGAGATGTTGCCCAGGTCATGCATTGCCTATAGTAGTCAGTAAGGACTTTCTGGCCTGAAATTCAGATCAAATAAAACTGGTGGAAATGATAGAGGGAGAGGTTAAATGAGCTGATAAAAGCCCTACAGATAGTAGTGCTCTTCTGGTCTCTTTGTCAGCATGGGAAAAATGGACCTAGTTTCTCTGGTGATAGTGACTTTGATGTACCTCACTAATGATAACTAATGCACCTGACCTGAAAACAGGTCAGAAATCACTGGAGCATGTTGCTGTGATGTTTTTTTTTTGTTGTTGTTTGTTTGCTTGTTTTGGTGTTGGTGTTGTTGTTGTTGTTGTGGGGGTTTTTTTGGTGGTGGGTTTTTTGGTTTTTTTTTTTTTTTTGGTCTGGAAGGGGGGTGTTGTGGTTTTTTTTAACTCTAAAATAAATGTCCTTAGTTTTATTTTTTAAAAATTAATTGTGGATAAGCATCAAGCAAGTATGTTTAAGTTTTGCCCTTGATTGTTTGAATTCATGAAGAAATTAGATGTTCATGAAGCCAGCTAGGGTGTGAATATATTCAGTTACACTGAATTCAGGGTAGCTTAAACAAGATGAGAATCTAGCTGTGTGTTTCAAGAAAATAGGATAAGATTGATTAATATGCATTTCATCCCAAACTTCATGAAATTTATTTCCCATACCAACTTGCACAAATCATTTCTGTATTTTAGTTTGTAACAAAAGTTTCAAGAGCACACCAAAAAGTTCAGTATGAAGATAGTGCTTTAAATACAAAAGAAAATTTGGAGGAGTTGATACTTTTACAGTGATCCCACTCCTATCCAAGAACTCAGTGTCTCTGATTTGGTATCATTAATGGTATATTAACCTCAGTGATAGCTGGGTAGAGTAACCCTTAGGGAAGGGTGGGCTGCCGAGGACTGTGCCAGGCAGAGCTGGACTCTGCACTCCAACAGGACACTGGCCAAAAGGGGAGGTCAGGGATGGCTGGGGATGTTGCAGTGCCCACATGTTGGTGCCACAGCTGCCACCACATCCATACACTCCTTCCCTGGCACAGGAGGAGCGTCTTCTGTGAGCTTGGTGCTCCAGTGCTGTGACAGCACCATGGAGGGTGGGGTCACAGTTACTGGGCATCTGCACAAACTTCACTGACTTTGAACCAAGAGCTAGCCATGAGTGAGCCCGAATGCAGCTGGGAGAAGCCTTTAGACATGCTCTATTTATTTCGGTGGGCATAATATGTCTCAATTATGCTCCAAGTCCAGCCTTTGTCTGACTGTTGTCTGTGTCCCAGCGTCCTCCCTATGGATATGTCTGGGCTGATGCATGCCCAGACATGTAGATCTTGCATCCTGTAACAAAGAGGGCTCTGGAAACTTTTAACCTGGCTACATAGCTTTCTGTCTTGAAGCCAGAGCAGTTTCTGGGAGGCCATATAAGTTGCACTTTTGGGCAGCCTCCACAAAGCAGTGTCAGGAGGGCTGGGACTTGCATGGGGGATTGCTCAGGGCACAGCCTGCAGCAGTGTGCCATGCCCTAAATTTCCTCTCACCCATGCCAGGACATCTAAATACCTGCACACTACACTTAAGAAAGATTTCGGGGTAAGAATATCCACTGTGAGCTATGGGGTTTGAGCACTAATCAGTTTTGCAGTTTTTCAGCTAGCATTGCTCTCAGTTTGTATACCTTATTCTTCTGTCACTAAGAGTAATTTTATAGATTCAGGAGTAGTATTAAACTTGAAATAGGAAAGGACATAATCGATTCTGCTCCAATAAGCTGAAACCACTGATTTTGTTAATTTTTTGTTCTGTTACATGTGAAGTATTTTTTTTTACCTTCCTAACTGTAATTGTGATGCTGCAATGATGATTGTTTTTCACTGTGGAAAATAATTGGAAATTGTTACTGTTTAGATATCTGTGAGGGTGAGGTTGTATTTCCTTTCCATTTGTAGCCTGTAAAACCAAGGCATTCAAACAACTTAGAATTATGTACAGCTAATTTTTTTTCAGCTTAGAAACTCTTGCAATAAACAAAATACCCCATAAAAGCTATGTTCTAGCCAAAGTAAGTAAACTGTGCTTTAGAACGTGTATGTTTGCATTTTGGTGGGATGTTGCTAGTAGGGCAGGAGTTTTTCAAATAACTGTAAACATTTTTACTCTCTCTGTTCTCAGCAGAAAGAGCAGATGGCTTGCAGAATATACTTGCCATGTTACTTGGTAGCTCAGTCAGGTCTGAAAGAGGCATCAGCCTTGTATTTTCCAACATGTGTTGCATTTGGCATAAGATTTCACTGCAGTGTGAGATAAAGCACACATTTACACATCCCAAGAATTTGGAAATGGCTGCAGTGTACCTAATGACTTGGTTTGTTGGATTTGTGTTAGTTTTGAATGGAAGACTAATCTCTGAAGAGTGTTAGGAAGGGATGTGAGAGATATATTATCTATGAAAGTTTTAGAGGACTGAACTTTACGTTATTCAGTTCATTTCCTGTATCTATAAAACCTTTGCAGCGTGCCATGCTGTGGTGTGCACTTTTACATGTGGATATTCAGCAATATAGGTACTGCTCAAGGTGCACAATTTTATGATCCCTTTGTCACTTCAACAAGTCCCTTTCCCAAGAGAGGAGAGGGTCTTATCTGTTCCTGATACTGCTCATCTTGTTCCTTGTCTTCCCACTCCTCCTTGTATATTCAGGGAGGCATGTCCTTCTTATCAACAGTCCCTTGGATTTACCTTTTGTTGCAATTTTTTCTTCCTTCAATGTGCAACTACTCAGGTTTTTGCCCCCATGGTGGTCATGGGGCTCACATATGTATGTGAAATAATTATACACTGTGTTTGTCCGCACCATTATAGTGTTAAAAAATACAGTATTTTAGTGCACTTTGGTGCATCTGGGTCCAAATCAAACTAATATTAATTACTTTTTGATTGATCCACTTACAGAATAATACTTCGAATATTATACTTATTTCTAATAAAATTTCCTAAATATTTGCTCTTTTTCTTCCTTCCTTGCCCAGAGAGCTCTCGCAGTGCCTCACTCAGGTAAGACTCAGGAGTGCTCTGGTGGGGCAGTTCCAGGATTTGACAGACCACCCTCCCCCCTTTGCCTTTGCACAGCACTCTGGGTGTTGTCCAGGCTTTGGTGCTCATTGGACTGTCTGGGAAGTGTGCATGTAGGAGACTCCTGCCTTTTCAAAATGTGGCTGAAACTGGGAATGCAGCAGGGAGAGACAGAGAGTGGTGTGATCACGTGCATCTCTCATCCCTCTGGCTGGAATTGCCCTGGTGTCTGGCACAGCATACTCTACCCTTTGGAAGAGAGAAGTGCAGGAGTAGCAGTAACACTGGAAATACCAAGGGTCCAATGAAAGACTTGGTGTGAGTCTGTAGCCTGTAAGCAGTTGTGGAGGTGAGGTTTTAGCAGGTTAAGATAAGGATAAAATTGCCCTGGTGGCAGTGATGACAGGAGAGAATCAATGCAGTGCTGTTGCAAAAACATGGTCTTAGGGTCAGTAAAAAACAGTGTTGGCTTCTCCCTGCACACCAGTTCTTTCTGGTTTTGTCCTTCCTCTTTTCTTCCTCTCCTCTTAAGTATTTCAGGGCCCCAATGGGAGCCAGGTGAGCAGTAAGTGGGGTTGCTGCTATTTATGTCAAGCAGCAGCTCATGTCCATCTATCTTGTGTGTTATTTACTGTCACAGGGTTTGAGATGTTGAAGACAACGTGTAACAAACTGAAAAGATGCTTTCAAGTATGTTATTCTGTGTTGTTGGCATAGGTTTATGCAGAACTAGCATGATTCACTTTTTTTTTCTTTTCCCCAAGCAAATTCTTTGTTGAGTCTTGTACTTCTGAGAAGTGTGTGAGGCAACTGGATTACAAAATGTGCAAAACAAATACCATGATGATCTACCTGTTTGTTATTTTGGTGCACACAGTGCAGTCTGAACTTCATGCAGCCTTAAAATGAGAAGTCAGCATGCAAGCCCAGGTAGTTTCTGTGCTTTCTTGTGCTTCTACAAGTAGGAGGTGTTCCAAAGGCAATTGGAAAACAAGATTTTCTGCTGCAGCTTTGTGTGACAGCAAGGCTAGGGCTAGACATGGGCTCCAAAGGCTCCTTTGCTGCTGTGGACAGCATGTTGCTGTGGGCAGCCGCCTGCATGGGCCTTGGGGGCTTCAGCCTCACAAAGAGGCTGCTGCCAGCTGCTTTTAATAGAGGAGAAGAAGAAACTCCTACAGAAATAGGAGTTTCTCCTTTGGTACTTAGTCAACAAGATGCTCCAAGGCTCCTCTGCTTTCCTTAATCTTTCCAAGAACGGCTGTGCATTGTCCTGCCTCCTTTGGGTGGCTGAATAGTGACATTTTGCCCTTAGCACTGTGAAGTTTCAGATTGTTTGTGGAGGGGAGCACTGGAAAACTGGAAAACCTAATGGGAGGGGTCTTCACAAAAAACATGAGCAGAAAAGTCTGAGAGCAGAGGAGACCGAGTAGATCAAGGACATGGAGGAGGCAGATGGCAGAAAGAAGGAAATACCTGCTAAGTGAAACAACTGTGTATGAATGATCCACTGAAATAATACTTAGTAAAACTTATGTGTGAGGGAATATTTGGATTTGCCATCATCTAGCCAACACTGGGTTTTAGTATCACTTCTTTGTGCTCATTTTCAAGAAGGGATTTGTTGTCTTTTTCTCCCCATCCTATGAGACACCTTCTCACAACTGCACCAGAACACTCACTACCTTCTCCTCCTCCTAAATATACCTTGTGCTGCAATGCCCCACTTACTATATAAAAATCTCACCTCAGGTTGTTTTCCATTTGGAAGTGTTGACATTTGGGATTTTTTTTTCCCCAGCTTAAGATTTGAAATGTCTCAGAATAATTTTTTTCAAGTTTTAAAAAAGAGAATTCCTACACCTGCTAATATTGGCACTGAGCACAGAGCACTTCTATTGTAATTTAGATGGTTTGAGTACTTCTTGCATTTCTGTGCAGAGCAACACAAAAGTCAGAGTTGGGCTACCAAAAGAGTACAGATGTACCCATTGGCTTTTGATGGATGCTACTATTCAGGAAGAGGGACTGCATGTTTCTGAAGTCAGTAGAGGTGGCAGCCTTGGGATCGTGGCCAAGGGAAGATGGGAGGGAGAGGGAACTAATGTTTTAATGACAGCATTGCATCGATGCAGTTGGTGTTATCTCCATTTAACCAATGAAGAAATCGATGTGCAGTAAGTTGTCAGTGCCTTGAAGTGCCACAGTAACTGAGCCAGGCTGTGACATAAGCCTCATGCTCATGTCTGTTTTGTAGCTGTTGGCAAGGCCAGGTTTGGCCTGACATGGATTTTTGGCAAGATAAATTACATTTGCAGCTGGTTCCATTTTGTGAAGGGTGAATTTCTCTGCTCTTGTTCTCTGGTCCTTTTCCGTTTGGTGGTACCATTTCATGGCAACAATTACCAGGAACCTTTCCTCCTTTTTATGCAAGGCTACCAGGATGTGTTGGGCCACAAGTAAATTGGTTTCAGACTGTGTTTCTGAGCAGAATTTAGCATCACTGGTAGATATTTTGAGACAAAGCTGATGACAATAAATTTCTCAGTTACATTTGTAGGATCCCATAAAAAATAGGCTTGTTGACCAAGAGGAGGCAGTTATGTTGTGGTCCATTGTCATGGGTGCTTGGTGTTTTCACTTGGTCGTGACAAAATTAAATTCTTGTTAGTGATGTTATTCCTTCCTCCGTACTGAGCCATGAACTGACTCTATGTTCTTTGAAGCTGCAGAGGCATTTTTTCACTTTCTTTCAAGCATCCTTCTTAATAAGGCTCTCATGTGGCCTGATCTTCTATCCATGTGATCTTCTATCCATTCATCTGTCATTGCATCTGGTCCTTAGCAGTTCAAATAGAGATTGGGCAATATGCATATTTCATTGAAATCTTGTTTCTCACTTTAAACTGTGCTTATCATAAGTTTATCTGTAGCAAATTAAGAAATTTCTATTTTTGTCGTGTAGTTTCTAAAAACTTTAATTGGAAAAGCCTCACTTTTTTTCCCAAGTGAAGTGCAAATGCCTCCAAGCTAATTGCCAATACACTGGTTTCATCCAGTTTTAAGACCTTATGAGAGATACTTGAGGAGTTTGAGTATCACACACAGAAAGTGACTGATCCATTTTGGTGATTGAACATGTGGAAGTGCAGATGTCACAGCAATGATGAATATATTATTAAACATTATATAGATCTGCCATAAACACTATGAGTACTGTCTAGGGGGATATATTCATCCTAGTACACCTTTGATTAGGTACTGGATGGATTAGGTTGTTAAATTTACAGTTCTGACATGAACTGTCTCACCAAAATTAGTAATATTAGATTGTGTACGCACTGAAGAACAGGTAACGTTCCTAAAGTATAAGAATAAAAGGAACATTAGGCATTACTGAATAAAAAGTACATAACCGTGGTCCAGAACTAAAATAAAAACTGAATGCCTATCTGTTCTGAATCATGAGACTCTGGAATGTCAACTGAAAAGTTAGGTATTCACTCCATATACAGTATTTCCGTGTCCTGCCCCCAAATCTGGAGTTTGTAAAAAAACCCTAGGCTAAAAAAAACCTGAACCCCAGACAAATACAGTTTTGGGGACAATTCTGGAAGAGAGATTTAACATTGTAAATTATTCCTGTGGATTTTACGAGGGAGACGTGTTTTTCTTATTTTTTTAAAATGGAAATTGTCTTCAAGTTACATGTTAGGAGGAAAGACATTCTTGTTTTGGCAAGATGTCTTCCATCATTTTGTGCATTTTCACATTTCATGTAGATCATGGCCTAGTACTCTCTGGGAAATATGTAGATCTGTTCTTTACCTTTCCATAACTGAATTCAAGAGAAATACCCTAACTTACTCCCTACCAACTCCTACAAAGTGTCTGGCACCAGTATTAGTGGCATTTGACAGGAGAATAAACCAGTGTTTTCAGTTTCTTTTCTCTTCCCAGCCCTCTCTCCATGTTTCTTAATAAAGGTTCAGTTTTGTCATGTCACATATGGGGTTGCTTTTATGCTTTTGTATCCAAACTAAGGAGGCTGCATTTTGGGAGCTGAAGAGCTGCAAGCTGGTTAGAGAGGAGCAAGGTAATGGAACATGTCCGGGTACTTGAAAAGCAGTACGTAGGAATGATTGAGATCCATCTTTTGTCTTTGATACATAAATTATCTGAAAGTGGATTTGAATAGAAACTTTGGATTTCACAGTGAAAGGGATATAGTGCCTTTGTCACGTCATCACCTAGCAATGTAACATTGAAGTTACTTTGAACTCATTTTTATGTTAAAATGAAGAACTGTTATGATCCCTTTGCAGAGTAAATACATAACCAATGAGACATATTTTTCTTGGTCAGTACATAAAAGATACCCTCTGTACAATATACTTCAGGGAAAAAAAGGTTGAAGTTAGAGCAGCATGCAGAAGTGTTGAAATGAAAAATCCATTAATTGCCTGAACAGAATTTTCTTTCTCAGTCTTGAAGCTGACCACAGAAAGCACTTCTGTTTATTTCTGAAGAAGGAATCTTTTACATTACTAGTTTGTATGTTCCCTGATTAGGCTTTTCAGTGTATTTTTAAAGATGATTCTGTCATGTTTCAATGTACATTTTCAACAAAACTTTAGCTCCAGGAGAGGAATATATACTTGGGACATTTATAAGAATTTGCCTAAATTGTAATCTTTCCTACAAGTTTTGCAAGAAAAAAAAAACCAAAAACATATATGTTGTATGATAATTCAATCTGGGTACTTTATAGGCCTTAACTCACTAGATAGTGATGAGCAGCATTTTTTAAAGTAGGTAACTGGATATTGATCTTATTTTATTAAATAGAGGAACGTGATGGCCTGAAAGACAAACCAGCATAATAGGAAAAAAATCTTGCCCCAAAACACTTGGACAAGAAATTATTGGAAAAAAATGTCATTATACATTATGAATCTCAGGCAGATAAAAAAATACTTGGTCCTCTTTCGAGTGAAGTTGTCAATAATCCAGCAGGAGCAAAACGTGCTTTGCAAAGCTAGATTAGCAACAAAACATTCTGTTAGGTGTACTGAGTTTTACTAGTGGAATTACATTATCACATTTGAATTGATCTCTCTTGCTCGAAAGCCTCAGGATTTTTATTATATTTCCCAGAACACAGATATTTACATGATATAGTTCCTCAGTGGGTAAAATCTGAGTAAACTGAATGTCACTGATTAGAGCACTTGCAGGTATGGGAATTAAAGCTACTTGTGTTGGTGTATGCTTTGTATTTGAGGGGTGAACATAGTGGAATCAAACCTCCAGGGTGTTATCTGTAGTCAGCAGGATTCTAACCTGTTCAGCAAGACCTTGGTAGATTTTTAGCTTGTTGTTTCAACCATTCTGCCTTGGCTATGTGACACATTCATAGAAACTTGCTGGCTCTAGCCGTGGAAAGTAAGAGGATGGCATTAATGTCACTGCAAACCACAAATCCTGTGTTGAGGCTACTCCAGCCATTGACTGCTCTCCGTGCTCGAAAGTCACCACACTGCAGGAAATTGGTGGGAGACTGTAACCCTGGGTGTTGAGATTTCATGATTTCTTTGATGTCAAGATCAAGACCATTTCAGGCAATGTTTGTATCACAGAAGGCAGAGCATCTTCATTTTTCCATCACTTCGAAGAGCGATTAAGTAGCATATGTAGTGTATGTAGTTTTCCTGACATACCGCTGCTTTTTGTAGACAAAATGCACAAAAAATCTTGCCATTTTATGTCTGTAATAATGTATTCTCTAAAGTGTGGGAGGACGCACTGCTGAGAAGGTCAGTCATGATTCATTATACAGACGTGGAAACATCTTTTCGTCACGTTTTTGGCTTGCATCTTTTCAGATACTCTTAGTTGCCACTTCTCAAGTAAGCAGTTAAATTAGCAGCTGAGCTGTAAATAATGGTAAAACTCCTCTGAAAACAGTTTCACAGCAAAGTTAGGGCACATTTTAAAATTTTAGTGATTTTCCAATGTTTCTTCTTTGGTGCTAAGATGGAACAAGAAATTCACATCTTCATTCATGTATGTTCTTTGGTAAAAAGCTTAATCCTTCAGCGATAAATATTAAATGCTTCCTTCAAGTTTCCCTGCAGCTTTAAGCCCTTCTTGTGTTGCACCCAAAGCCCCTTCTCCAAGCACAGAAAGTCAAGACAGAAGATTTAATATCTATAAAAATGATTTATCAGGGAAGTGTTCTGGGCTGTACTTGAAGATCCATGGCACTGCACAGCCCAATTCCAAAATCTCCAAGCTGAAAACACAGCAACCTGTAAAAGAACCACAGAAGGCTTTTTTTCCTACATATGCTTGCCTACAACCAAGCAGTGGTTTGGAAGAGAGGAAGAACCCAGATCCATTAGCGATCCTCAGAAACCTCTGTTCTGTCTTGGTACCCCTAATGACTTAGATACAGCATATGGAAACTGATTGTAAAATCTATACGGGGGATCGAAGCTCCTTAAGAGCTTCATGCCCATCCTTGTATGGAAGTGTAATTGTCAGCGCTCTGAGCTCCTGTCCTGAGAGTCTAAATTAAGAGCAAGCCTCGGGGCTGCTGCTGGGCCTGCAGAAACTTCTCAGGCTTTGTCCTCCCTCTGTAACTACCTGACCTGAGCTGGCCCCAGAATACAAATCCACTGTACCATGCTGTCAGAACAAATTACTAAATATCAGGCGGCACCACAGAGGAGACAGAACCCAGGATCTTAGCGAAAGTAAAAGGTTGCTCTCTCATGCTTGCTGAGGAATTAAGGCAACCTAAGTGCTTTGGTGACAGGGAAACATTTGCCCTTCACCAAATGCTGCCCTGAGACTTGATCCAGAAAGTAATCATGTCTCCCATGAGGAGATGGAGTGAGATGTAAGGACGTTCTGCCCTCGTATCTAAGAAGTGCACTCAACACACTGCAGCATGCGCAGGCGTTAGGGAAGGGACTCGGAGGGGAGAATTTTCTGTTTACATTATTTGTGGAGGAGGCTGGATACAGGTACAAACCAGGGAGTAAATCTGTGTAGGGAGTGAGTACTTGTTGTCCCATATCTCCTGTGATATGTGCTGAAACATGTGGGCAATGCTCAGTGCTTAATGAATAGGGAGCTGCAGGACAGGGTCACCCACTTGCATCAGTATTGGCACTGGGAGCCACCCTGGGCTCTGGGCATGGTTTTTTTGGGCTTTCCCTATGTCACCTGCTGGCACTGGCCAGACCATAGTGGCAGACGTGGGCAGGGCCCTGGCAGCTCCAGTGTCACCAGGAGTCCACTCCCAGACACCACTGTAGTTCCATCCCTGCTTTTGTTTACTGCTCACTGCTCTGTGAGGGAGCTGCTGTGCTGGGGGTGATTTGATGTGGTGAATAAACTGACCTTGTAAAAGCGCTGTGCCTGGATGCCTTTGGGAGAAGTGGGTGAGAAGATGGGACAGGGCACTGAGGCTTATTTGGAATAATAAAAGAGTAACTCCTGGTTAAATCTGGGCTGATAATCCCTAGGGAGCTAATATTGCCTTCAGTGACTGGCATGATTTCTTTTTTGCTTTTCACCTGTGAGTATCTCCCTCACCTCCCATATAATACTTGCCCCATCAATTCCTTTCAGCCTGCTCTGCTGCTTTCTTTTAAGGGTGCCTGCTGGATCTGAATACATCAGTGCTTAATGAGATACATATTTAAAGCTTACCAGTTGGGTTATATCCCAACGTTCTTCTAAGAGAATACACTTCAAATATTTACAAATCAAAAGTAAGTTAATTCAAAATGCCACTAAGTTAAGATGATTCTACTTGCTTGAGCTAATATCTCTGTATAGCTCATCAGAATTAGCAAAATGTGGATGTGGACATTTCAGTAGAGAGACAGAATAATAAGGAAACCTTATTTCCATTTATGAAGGTCCTAATTATCCTGATGGTTAAGAGGGAATCAGTTTTCCAATAAAAAATACAAATGAGGAAATTTCTTTAATCAGAGCACAAAATGCAAGGTTTTCTCAGAATAGTCTAGACTAACACAGACTTGAATGTTACATGTCTATAAATAATAAAACAATGGTTTTTGAAGAGTCTAAGGCTGCCATGCTCAGAGGGGCTGCGATTTCCCCATCATTCACCTATTAGCTTTTGAACTCAGTGCATCTTCCAAAAGTTGGCAAAGAGACAGAGGTCTCAAAACCATGTTTCACTTTGACATATTTCTTGAATATTGATAGGGCATTAAGGGAAGAAGTCAGCAGTACTGGGAAGGAGGTTTGTAATGTGGGCATGAAATATAAAACTGCAGGGAAAAAAACTACATCAGTCCTACTTTTTCATTTACAGTAAACTATGCAGGCTGATACCAAAATCTGTTTTGTTGTTCTGCTGATGGTGACCTGCAATTTATTGTCTGCTTTGCCATTATTTTGAGGAGACTTTGTTGTTTGGTTTTATTTAGAAGTGATGTTACTTATTTACCTTTGCAATTTGGAGGAACAATTCAAGCACTATTCTTTGGTCCATTGCATGAGTTTTGTGCCATGATTTTCCTGAAGACTCTGTAATATGTGTTATGAAGACAAGCTGAATATATTTGCAACTGGCCTGCCAGATAAAGTGTGGGGAGAATAGAGGGCTTTTTGAGCTTGGAGGGGAAGCCTGCTGTTTTTATAAAGGAACAATTTGGAAACATTCATAAAGTGGCCTCCATGCTGGAAATAGACTTTGGATAGAGTAGAGGCTGATGATAAATTGTGATAAATTATGGAAATTATTTGATCTGTGGGGGTGTTTGAGGGGGTGGAAGAACTGGTAGCCGCACATCTTCTAGGGCAGATTGTAACCTCCCAAGCAGGTGCTAAACCCCTTTCCCCTTTTGTGCAGATGAGAACAGTAGTGTCTTTCTTGTAAATGAGTTCTCCTACAATGGAGACTGTTGGCTGAGAGTCTCAATTAAGAACACAGGGGAAAAAACAAAGGCATAAAGCCTGTTTAATTAGGATAAAAGATACTCACCCCTGCCAACCCTCCAATCCCAGTTTAGCAGAGCACAGGAATTGTTAGGGCTGAAAGGTCTGACTTGCTGACTTAGGTAAACGCAGTGCTCGGCAGATGAAGTCATGCATAATTAATTGTTCTTTGTTGCATTCTTTCCAATGTAATGACTTGTAGCATTCATGCTTATGATAATTGATGTTTGCTGTGTGCTGGAGCATCAGGACAGCCAATTAAGGTGGTGAAGGTGGGAACTGCACAGCATCTCTGACATCTGGTCGTTAACAACATGTGGGCCATAACATTTTTTTTCTTTTTCTTTACTTGTTTCTAGTGTCTAAAACAGTACATGGAGCTGGCAATTCAAGAAGGCTGTGGTTCCCCTATCACATGTCCAGACATGGTATGCCTGAACCATGGAACCCTACAAGAAGCAGAGGTATCTATGCTTCTCATACCTTTTTCTTTCCCTCTCTCTCGCTCTTTTTTTTTTTTTTTTTTTAAAACATATATCCTCTGAATTTCTTTATCTGCATAATAATAAATATAATCATACTCTTTTTCCTCCCTTTATTTACCCTTAATGAGCTTTTGGCAAAAGGCCTGACTGACAAACAGATGTTTTCCAAGGGTTTTGCTCCTTTTTCCCTCCCTCTGTGCCTTGGGGGAGAAGTTCCCTTGGCATCTGAACAGCCTCTGAATTACCTATGCAGGTGACTTAACCAGAATACCCTATATCCTGGAATTGCTGAGCCTGCATTAGACTGTCAGATCAGTCAGATTTGATTTGACTGCAAACACTGAAATTCTTGCATCTTTCTTAAGAGCAAGAACTAGATTGATGATATACAAGGCCAGGATTTCCTTGTGTATGTTGATCTTGGGCTGCAACAACCAATTTGCAGTACAATATAATCATGCAGGGCTGTATAATTATATGGAAAGAAAGGTACCTGCACAACACCAGGTAGAAGTAGGTCTTCAGAGATATGGAAGGTGCCTCTTGGGATACACCCAAGGGATGCTTGCATGCCTGCTTTGTGAGGCAGGAATGTCCCTGATGGGCCTGAGAATACAAGTAGGACAAAAAACAAAGAAACCCAAAAAAACCCCAAACCAAACAAACGAAAAATACCCAACAAAAAAACCCCAGGAAAAATAAGATGGCTAAGGGATTTTGATTGGTTTTGTGCATTTTCTCAGCATTCGTTTGCAGGAATAAAATCAAGGAGAATTAGATCTCTATCCCTGAACTGAAGAAGAGAAGTTTGTCTTCTGGATTCTCTTGAGCCCTGTGCGTACAGATGCCATAACTGTGGCAGAAGTATATAATCCTATTCAAATGCCATCAGTGGCAGTATGATTCCCGATACCAAAAATTACTTTTTCTTCAGAAAAAAAATCTGGATCTGCTTTCCAGCATACATTTGAAATGTTGTGCTTAGTTGAATCAGGGCATGGGACTTTCAGCTGTGTTTGTTATGGCATGCAGGCATATGGTGGCATTTTTGGCTGAATCCAGCTATCGTGAAAAGTAGCCAGCTGTTTCCCTTCCTCTTCTTTCTGCAAAGATACAGAGAGGGTGTAGTAATGTCATTCAACCCATTGGACCAGATTGGAGGCATCTAGCCTTTATTGAAAATGTATTTTTAAAGGAAAATTACTAAATGATGGGAAAAATTCTGCTCTGTTCAACCAGGGTTATAATGCTGTAGGAATTAAGAAAGATATATTTTGTCGTAGTAAAGGACACTCCAGGGACACATATTAATGGGCCACTGGCCTAATTCTTGGGTGGTTTTTTGGGCTGACAGCAGAATGACTAAACAGCCCAAATGTGCATTAGTGTCCTGTGGATGACTGAATGTTCTGACACTCCCTTTTGGCGATGTGCTCGAAACACAAGCCTTCTCCTTGAATAGCAAACAAATCCCCAACCTGGTTATAATTACTGCTTATGTATTTTACCAAATACCTATTACTTTAAGGAAATAAACACACAGAAAAAAACCCCAAACCTAATGACTGAAAGAGTAGATTGATTCCATTCACAATCTAAAAGAACAGTATGTAAACTACAGATTTATGTATGAATGACCACTCTCTATTCCTTTTTTTCCTCCATAAATAGAGGCTGTTCTTTGTGAAAATGTAGCCTTTTAAAGCTATTTCTTTAAAAAGCAGAACCTTATCAGATGATACACAATGTGCTTAACTAGGTCTATTGTTTGGCATGGGAGTACTATTTAGAGTTACAGTTTATTCCTTATACACTCTCAAACTCCTGGAGTAAAAGGCTTCTCACCTCTGGGGGGGTCTAGATGTTTTGTCTCTGGCTTCTGGCAGGACAAGGTTCCTCACCAGGACCCTGGTATGAGGAATGACATATTGCCTGTACTGTGAGGAAAAACAAAAATAAAAGGTAATTTTTTTCTCCTCTAAGATAGCATCAGTGTTTTGAAAAGGTGTATTTTTTGTGTCATGTTCATTTTGGACTATGCTGTGACTGCTGTTCATCAAGTAGTGTTGGAGTTTGGAGAAAAAATAGCAGTTCAAACTGTCTTTGTAGTGGACATGGTGCTAAATTGGTTCCTATACTTTGGGCTAGATGCATCTTGTTATGTTAGCTAAAACAGTTGTTGTGTTTGCTTTTTAAAATTCCTTTTGCCACAGCCTACATAAGGGAGTTAAAGGTGAATTTAGGCGTAATTTAAAGTGAAGGAAAGCCTCTTCATTGGCCTCAGTGCATTTTGGATTCAGCTTTCTTCATTAAGGAAATGGAATAATTAATGACAAAGCTTGTAAGCATTTATAACACAGTATAACTATGAACACAGTACAGTTATGAAAGCTCCTCTTCTTCTCCCTCTCAAGGTCCTTATCCAAGGTGTGTAACATTCCTTCAGTACTTTCCAGTGACCTATTTGTCTTCATTTAGACAAATCAGATTTAAGTCCTGTTTATTTTCTCAGTAAAATTCTGAAGAGTTCATCTAGTTTGATCCTAAATTGCTAGAGCCTTTTCAAAGCTCTTGCCTTGCTTCTGATTCATGCTCTTCTTCTCTTGCTTTTGGGGGATGGAGGGAGGAAAAAACTCCGGTTAACAATTTAAACACAGAATAGAGTTTCTTCTTGTATGTCTCATGAAGAAATGAGCAAGTGTGAATAGCTGGAATATGTTTCTCTAAAACAGTTGAATATTTCATTGGTGCTTGGGGAGTAAACTGCTGATTCATAGACTATAGGAGACGTTGGGAATTAAGGCTTTACTTTCTGAGGTCCCTCTGGACCTCAGAAAAAAATGTTCCAGGTTTTTTGTTCTCAACATGCATAAAGTGAAAAGTCATTTGAACTAGAATTTGTACTTTTCAGTACTTTGAAAATATGTTTTTTGAAACCCTCTGGCTTAGGTTTCTTTTTCCTTCAACAAAATCTAGTTGAAACTGGTGTATCCCCCAGCAATTTTTTGTTTTGACAAATAGTGCATTCAAACAGAAGGAACTGTTCACTGAAGTGCTTGAAATCAAGTGCAATCCTAGGTCATATCTTGACCTGTTACATCTAGATAGCAGCTGCTTGTAGTATAGCTGTTTTTAGCAGAAATACATGAGGGGTGGTGGTGGTAAGCAATGGTTTTGGCTACAGACTCTCTTTCAAATAGCTGGTTACATAAAACAAGGAAAGTTTAAAAGCAGTCTTGTTAAACAAAATGTTTGCCCTTTCAAGCTCTAATGGTACAATAAACAAAGATTATTTGGATTTCTTCCTGGAAGCAGAAGGTAGAAGGAACATCTTATGTTAATGCAGTTCTCTTTTAACATGCAGGCTTCTTCCATCTAGAATATTCCTGTCTCTCTTGGGAACTTGCTCCATTGATTTAATTGGACCAGTTAATATCCCTAATGCAAATAAGGGGTAATTTATCATGGTTCAAAATGGTTTTGCTTGGTGTGAATCAGTCACCAGCGTAAGCCATGAATCAGGGGAAATCTCCACTGCATACAGGGTTTTCTACTGCAATACTTACTTGGATAATATCTAGGACATTGTGCTTTGCTGTCTCTGATTCCTGTATTGTTCTAAGGTTTAAAACATTGATGCAGTGATTCATGTATACACAATCTGATTTGGATTAAAACTGTGCAGCAGTTAGTAAAGGAGGTACTGATTTGGGCTCTCGAGTTTGTCAAGAGTTACCCCTTTGCACACAGAGCAGATTCTGCTTGTTGGCCCTCTGTCTGTGTAAATCCAGGATTCCATGCCAGTGCTAACCTGACAGAGGGTTGTCAGCACTTTGTAAAGCGATGCTGAAATAGGACAGTAACCCAGATCTTAGAATCCTTAATTGCCTTATATTCCATACATAGCCAAATACAAAATCCCACTGGGACTCAGTTTAAAACATCAGTTTTATTTTTAATTTCAAAATTGGTTTACATTTTGCTGCAGAAGAGATTGAAATGGTAAAATGAAAAGGAACGTGAGAAAACGTTGCAGGCTGACCTATCTTTTTCAGGGTCAAAATAAAAATTTTTGTTCTTATTTGTTTTTAAATAAAACCTAGGGGAGTGAGTGAGAGCGCCTTAATTTTGTTTTTATTTGTTGCTAAATAAGAGAAGAGCTCTTTAATGAAGAACATGAATAATTTAGTATTTCCTTATGACTCTAGTGAGGATGGTAGCTTGATGAAGAAAATTGTGGGTATAATTTCTAACAATAAAGAGATTGAGCTCCCATACCCCTTCCAAAACTAAACCAGAGCCTTTGTTGAAATCATTTTGTACTCCTTGTAAAACAAAACAGAGCCTCTGCGAGTGGGGCTTTGGCAGAGGTGGGCAATGCCACCCTTTGCAAACTTCTGCTGCCAGTGCAGGATCTGCCCTTGCTGCCTGTCTGCCAAAGTGAGAAGGGGACAAGCTTTTGTCCTGCTGAACTTCCCTCCCTCGGCATTATCAAGGTTTGATTCATATGGGTGTGAAAGGAAGTAAGATCTATTAAATTTGCTTGATTGCCTCCTTGCATCTCCCTTGAAAGCCCGAGAATAGGTGGGGTAGTGATTTTCTCTTTCCACTGTGGCAGCCAGTGTTTAAAAACAGGGGAGTTTTTCTTCCTTAGGTCCTGGTTACTGCACTGCCTGGAAAAGATTGCCCCAGCGTACACTGAACCAAATTATTTTGAACGCTTTCAAATTCCTTTCTTTGCTCTTTTGTCTCATGTAGTAGCAAGGACCCTGGTTACTGTGATACATTTGATAACATGATCCTTTTGGATGCTGGACAGGGGTCCAGCTGGAGCCCTTTGTGGTAGTAAGCCTTCAAAATTTTGCTTTTGTTCATGGATATTTTTTACTTCAGGTGAATGCTTCTGTTCTTAGCAATAGCTCTTGTGTGTTTTTGTGCTGTATAGCAAGAGTATTTTAACTGCAGATATTGCTTATGGGGTATGGAAAATCAGAAAACTTGTATCAACTCCTAACAGCCTGATAAGTCTCAAATCGAGATATTTTCAGGAGAGGAGAGTTTTTGCCTGTATTTTTAAAAAAAATTAAATCCCCCAGTATTAAATCAAAAAATACCCCAAACCTGTGCTCTGGCATTTCTTCCTACATTGAATAATTTTGTAGCTTAGAGTAAGAAAAGCCTGCTTTCTGATATGCTCATGGTCTTTCTCTTTTGGCTCTTTGTCATCTGCTGAGTTGCTGGTTTCCTCCTCCCCAGATTTCCATGCCCTGATCAGCTCAGAGACATGAGTGGTTGTGCAGGAGAGGAGGTGCTTGAGATGGACAGACAACTAGGTGGGGCTTGATAAATTGTCTGGAAATGAACATTTAGACTGATGCCAAGTAGGAGGAGATAAACACCTAATCCCCTTATTCTACTTATGACTGTCCTTCTTGATTAGGTATAAATGAGATTAAAAGTTCACTGAGGAAAGGATTTGTTGTTGTTTTTTTTTTTTTATGGGACCTGATATTCATGTTTGGGTTTTTTTCAATTAAGTTTGCACTTTCAGCTTTCACGTGGCACTGAATTCAGGCAGCAGGAATTTATGCATTGTTTTCCTCATGCCCAAAGATACTAAATCTGTGAGAGGCTTTGGTTCAGCACCTCTCAGGCTGACCTGTGTGTGGGTGCCCTCAGGACCTGGTCTTTCCAAGCCTGTGGGAGTCAGTGGCACAGATGATGGGCTGTGTATGCTCAACACCCAGAGCTGCAGGCAGGGAGGGGGAAGCTGAGCTGTGAAGAGGATACACAGGAAAAAGAGTGGAGCTGAGTGAAGCCAGTGGGGAAAGCTGGCATGGTAAGCTGAAGTTTTCCCCAGGAGAATGGGAAGCTTTCAGCACTGCCTCTGCTTCCTATTGAAATCTGCGTTAAGATGCATAACTCTGCTCCCACTGTAATCAAAAAGGCTGATTTTTAATACATGGGAAATTCTGGGCTCAATAGAATTGCTCTTGAAAAAACTGTTTGTTAAATGTGAAAGCAAGTACAGAAGGACTCTGGCCAACTAAACAATTCACTCAAGTGGCTCTTACAGCATTGAGACTCACTGTTTTAATTTAGTTGTAATGAAGGAAAATTTAAAGTAGTTGCCAATGTTCACCCAGCTAGAGAAATGCAGATGACTCTTTTCATTTTCCAAACTATTTATATGCGAAGCTGCCCTGGGGAGGAGTGGGCAAAACTGAAGAGATGTGTCATTGCTGAAATTGCTAAACTTCACTCCTTTTACTCATTTGATTAAGTTTTTTTTGTGTTTTCTGAGAGTGTTTCAACTGACTTCTGATGAACAGGTGAAGAGTTTCCCAGAAAAATCTCTGTCTTACAGTCATATTAATCTTAAATGTTAATTAATTACAGCCATACGAATCTTTAAATTATTAAATCTTGATATAATTTGGATTCATTTTTGTGTTATTCTGGCTTAAGTTACATAAATGATCCAAGCATCTGCTACAAAATACAGTTGTGTGCAATCAAGTCCAATTGATTTGAGATATTAATAAAGCAATTTCATATTTTATAATACAATTTTTTTTCTTTTTTCCATCTGTGAAAGAAAATGTATTGACAGCATGATATCGAATATATATTGGATTTTTGTCATTATTTTTCTTTTCATGAGTGCTATATCTGAAAACTGAGGAGGACAGCAAGGGCCAGTGTCCACTTCACTGAGGGCAAATTTTGCTCTTTACAATAATCTGAAGGGCTGTGGTTAGATACTGGATGTGATATTTGAAAGCCTGTCACTTTGAAGCTGTCAGTTCTACGCTGTCTCACAGTGCTTCAAATGATCAGGTCCCAGGTCTTATGTTAGTCTAGGTTTATTTTCAGTAAAAGAGAAAAATAGTTCCAGTGCTGGTACAATATTACAAATGGATCAGATAAAGAGAATGATCCCACATTCTGAATCTGACTCCTGATGTGACTCCTGAAGTGCCTGTGAAGTTTTTTTTAAACACCTCCATACCCTGTATGCAGGTTTGCTTATTGGTTTTAAATAGGGCACTTGGTCTTACGTAGACTGTTAATTAGAGATTAGAGCATTTAGCCTTTTAGGCTGCTAGTTTAATTATGGTAATGTGTAAAATGTATCAGCAAAGCCTATTTGTCTATGCCAACTAAATTTGTTAACTTCACTCGGGTTCCCAATACGCTGCTCTGTGTCTAAGGCAAATTCCAACAGCAATGGCATTAGCTGTCTTGGCCCAATCCCCATGAAATGAATAAAAAGTGGAAACCAGGCTGGCTTTCAGTTCCTGAGAGCTAAGTGACCCCTGCCATTAACACTGGGAGACATGCATGATGAACCATTCATTTGAGCTGTATTCTTGTGCACGAACAGCACGCTGCAGTCTCCAGGGCTGGCAGCGTGTCACCCTTTGTTACACTAAACCAACATGAAATAAAACAGAGAAGCCCAAAGTAAATATGGAATCCACAGAGAAGGCTTTCATGTGCATGGTAAGAAGGACATGGGCTGAACTACTGCGTTGTGTGGCTGAAATAGGGGAGGTTAAGAACTACTATTTTAAGTTTTGGAGGAGAAGTCAGGGTATGGAGGAATGTGGTACAGAAACAAGCAGGAACAAAAAGGTGAATTTGAGAGCCAACTCAGGAAAGCAGATATGTAGAACATAGTGCTTCTCAACTTTTTAAAGTCTGTATTTCTAATGCTTATTTTGTGTTTCTCGTTTCAGATTGCCTGTTTGGTTCCTGTTGACCAGTTTGAGTTATACAAGAGGCTGAAGTTTGAACGAGGTGTGAATCTTTTTCATTTCTATTACCTTCTCTTCTGTCAGTGGAGGCAGCACTGTCCTATATGGCAGAGACAGAGCCTGTTGAGTTATTTAAGGAAGAGACTGAGAAGATGCCTTTGCTTTGAAATAGTTTAAGACCAGTTGCTAGGTCTGACTGTGCTCCACAGAAAAGTTTGAATTTCTGTGTTTTGCAGAATCAAAGAAGCAGCATCTTAATGAATTATCAGACATTTACTCAAGCTTGTGGGCAACACTCTCAGATTGTGTCCCTGGGGCTCCACTGTTCTTCCAATGGCGTGTTCATCTTGGGTCCTTGAGCTGGTTGTACTGGTAGAACTTGACAAGGTGCAGGCTGGTGCAGACCAAGGCACACAGTCCTTTTACACATCCATGGGGATCTTCAGAGCTTCTGGGGGACACATGTTCTGAAAAGCAACACAAATTTTTCCAAGCATCCCTGCAAAACAGCTTTGCTTATGTAGAAGCCTCACGTGTGTTCATCTAGTAGAGTTTTTCTTCCCAAGGAATGGTAGATCCCCTTCTTTCTGAGGAAGGCCTGCTTTGTAAAAAAGTTTGAAACTGAAGGTCTCACTGAGGCCAAGCTTTCCTATGCCCAGAGGTCACCCTTCTGCATCAAGAGATGGTTCCTTGCCAAGGCTGAAGAAGAAACTTAATAGTCAGAAAGATGAGATTCCATTCCTGGTTTTAAAGACTGTCACCAGCTTGAAAGTTTCAGGTGGAAGGTGCAGTGTTTTTCAAAGAACTTAGTGTGTGGTAGCGTGCAGAGTGGTGTGTCTGAGACGCTGCCCACTCTGCCTGTTCTCAAACTTTCCTTGAAAGACTATTTATATTCTTGCTCTGCATGCCTGCTTAGATGCACTGGATTGTGTAAGACAATGCAGAGGTCTATAAAAATAAGGCAAAGTAATGCACTTGAGAAGTCAGTCAGATAGAAGAATATATATGTTTTTACAGAACCTCATCTGACATGAGTCCTTGTAAAAGACCACAAAGTACAAAACCTGCAAAATACTCAAATATGCCCTAGAGTTTATGGGTAAGTGCAGATTGTAGCTATGATTTTCAGGCACTCATTTAAAAAAAAAAAGGAAAACAAACCCCCAAACCTTGCTTTCATTTTTTGTTTCTTTCTCCTGTTTTACCACCTTCTTGTTTATTCTTAATTCCTTACAAAGTCTCTGCAGTTCATAAGCTAATCAGTGGCTTGTCTACAGTCCCAGACAATGGAAATCAGAGCTTGTTAAATCACCATATTAAAGGGTTAAGAAAAAGAGACTTTCTTGAAATACATTAATCTGTTTTATGTAAAACCTTTTTTAACTGAAGACTGAAACTATTGGTTTCCTTTTATCTCCTCCTCTATAACTAGCCAAAGCTGAACTCATGATCTTTTGTGCAACACACTTACATCTTTTTTCTTTCTTTCTTTTTATACTGACTCCCACACATAGAAGCCTGAAACTTGTCTGTTTTTAAAATCCTCCTTTCCTTTTCTTTTTTGCCTAAGTCTGACACATCCTCTTCCCCCTCTGCTCTCTCTCTTCACTATGATTCTAAGATCTGTCCTTGTTCCTTTATGATAAAAGGGGTGTCCAAGCAGCAGACTTAGACATAGCCCTTTTGCCTTGCCTTTTGGCCCCAGCAATAAATCCAGCTTACTGATGTCTGGGAGCAATGATTCCTCCTAGCTAAAGCTCTGACCTGGACACCCAGCACTAATCCCAGCCCTAGCCAAGACCTTTTGCCTATCCTGGATTTAGTGCTGTCCCCATGGCTGCCCTTTCTGCACTTGTCAGTGGGAGTTGGCTTATCAGCTTCTGCTGGCCTGGAGCCCCATTCTCAGACCTGAGCCTTACCTGGCAAGGCCTGACTGCCCTGGTCCAACACTGTTTTTCTGAAACTAGCAGTAAACCTCACCGATGGCATCTGCACGGGACAAATTCTGATCCAGAATCTGCCCAGAGACTCCTTCCTGATCTTCAAGTGATTGGTACAGCCATTCCAGACATTTTCAATTGTGAGATGAATTTTGAGGAAAATTTAGAACACCCCAAGAAGGACTTATACATACAACAGCTATTTCCCCCATCTGTGTTAATAGAATGTATTTCTTCTCAATCTCATTGCTTTGTTTTTTTAATGGGCCAATAATACTGTGTGAAAACATAGTGAGAAGTAATTGGTATAGAATGGTGTATCTATAGACAATTCGTAAATTTAATAATAGATGCACTGACAATATGCTATTCTCTTGTGGGTTTTGTGTTCTTAGAATGCAGATGTGTTTTTAAAAACATGATTTTTTTGCATATCTGTAACTTCTCTGCATCCAATCAGGGCCAAGCCATGGAGCTTCTGTGAAGCATAGTTATTAGAAGAAACAGGAATTGCTTTATGCATATTTAAGATGGGGTTAATGTAGTCAAAGGAAGTAAAGAAATAGAGGCATGGTAAGTGGTTAGGGCACTTTGTGTTTGTTTCTGTGACAGGTACTCAGTAGGCTGAGTGGAGATGAAGAGGATCTCCATTTTATGCCTGACTCAAAAGTAGTCCATTTTAAATGGAGATTTCTGTGAAATACATTCATAGTCTTATCCTTTCAGTCAGTAACTCTTCTGAGACAGAAATCACTTTCTTCAGGGTGCTGCGTTCCCCCTGTCTGCTACTCACATCTCACCTGCTTGCTGCATGTTTTATGAAAACTGGCCAGGTCTCTGCCCAAAACTGGCACTGCTTGGGAAGACTTTCCTCCTGAGAGTGGAGGGAGCTGTGGCTGAACTGGCTGCAGGGAAGCAGGGGAAAGGCTCAGGAGAGAAATGGCCCTGACCAAGAGATGGAGCAACTTGCCAGAGGAGGATGATAGCCTCTTTCCCTTTTTCTGGCTGTGCCTTTTTAGTTTTTTTCTGGTTTTGCTTGTACTCCATGGTAAACCAAACAGTATGAGCCAGCATGGATTGCAAAACACCATCTGTAGGTTCTTTGTAAAATGGAGGAAGTGGGAGAGGAGGGAGTTTCATCTCATGCATTGCATCTTGCTGCAACAAATTTGTAAAAAACCAGGTTTACAACCCAACTCCCCTCCTCCCAGTGATGTCAAAACAAAACCAGACATTCTGTCTTTCACCCAAAAAACAGGATAGGGGAATTTAGGCCTCCAAAGCTGAATTTTCAACAGAAAACATGCAGTACCTATTGTGTGAAGGATTAAATGCAATAGCAAGTACTAGGCCATAGTCTTACCTATGTCAGGGTTTCTTTTAAGACACACCAAAGGAACCTAGAGAAATAACGATTTTTCAGTCAGGACATTACCCTTTAAAAGTATGTAAATATGAAAAGTTACTTGTTTGGCTGTGGCTCTCTTGTCCCTACAAATGAAGCTGAGAATTAATTTGTTTTTCCTTTCACTCAGTAGAAAGCAAAATATTTGTTTGTTTTGGGAAGCAAAGAAAGCGTGTGCAAGACAGTAAGAGAGAGGAATGCAAGTAGATCCATGAAGTGGCTGAAAGTAGATGGTACAGGTGTTTTGCTGTCACTGCATAAATTATAGGTGACAATCTTTGCATGGATATAGAAATTCTCTACATCTATTGGAACACTCTGACACAGACTCAGAAACTACCCGAAGCCAGAGCACTATGTACCTGTGTGTGTCCTGCAGCCAGAGAACGTGAACATCCATGTTTGCTTTCAGCAAAATTTGCCAGAGAACATATATATGAGGTCTTTGTGCAGCTTTTTGTTTCAGGTGGGACAACCTGAACCTAATTTTATCTTCTGGAAGTACCTTGTAATGCCTTTTGCCATCTCAGACTCAGGATTTCCCCTGACTTTGGAGACATCCCCTCCATCAATTTATTTTCAGTGATGGCACCAGACAACTCCCAGGAAAGGAGGAGGGACAAGGTAGCTCCTGCAGGCATGACAGCCCTTTTCTAGGGAGGCTCTGCAGGGTGTGAGTGTTCAGCTGCATCTCATGGAATTGAGTAGCAAATGAGCAACAGTGAATGTGTCCCAGCTGGGTTTTTGTTGCAAATTCCTTGAATAAAGATTGGAAAGTGAGAGAGAGGATCAACATTTATCATTCTCTGCCATGTGATGATGACTGTAACTCAGTGTCTACACCCTGAATCTTGACACCTGTAATAATCTGATACCAGACAAATAGTAATGATATGATACAGTGAATATTAACTGCAGTTTATAGATAGAGGAGAGTAAATAAGGTATGGAAAGTGACTTGACATTAATTTAATTACAATCCTGCTGTTTATATGGAAGTGCTGCATGGCTTGCATATGTGAAAGACATGGAGTGGCCCAGTGTTACAAAAGACACGTGCTTCTCAGCAAGCAGCAATTAGGTTCATATTTTCAACCTCATTATATAGAGGCAAGGAACACATTCTGTGTAGTGTATTTCTATTGTTGCAATGCTTTCAGTGCAACTGCTTAGCAGAGCACAAATGCAGTTCTGACTAAAGAAGAGAAGGCCCAAATGCCCATGGGCATGGGTGGGGAGCGCTTTGGCTCCCACACCCTTGTGCAGAACTGGGTGTTGTATACCTAGCCACATGTCACTGGAACAAGAAGAGGGCTGTATAAAGAGTTTCATTTCTCTCTCTGTTGCATTTCAGAAGTCCACTTGGACCCGCAGAGAACATGGTGCCCCACAGCTGACTGCCAAACTGTGTGCCACATTGCAGCGAGTGAGTCGGGAGCTCCGGTGCCAGTGGAGTGCCCTGCCTGCCAGCTGACCTTCTGTTCCTCTTGCAAGGAGCCGTGGCATGGGCAGCACCTGTGCCAGGAAAACCAAACTAGTCTGGTACCAGCTGAGCAGGGGTAAGATGGGAATCCATGATGGCCATGAGTCCTTTGGTTCTTTACATCATAGGGCCTCACATCAGGGTCATGGAGCAACTTCCTTCTAGATCCACTGCTTCAGCTTGGAGACTGCCCATCTCTCCTGGTGTTTCCTCAATACAATTGCAGTCTAAATATTACTTTAAATGATAAATTTTATTTTTTAATATTTAGTGCTATTTATGCTACTTCAGGTACTTGTCAAGCTTGGGTTGCAGTTGACACTTCTGAAAGGTGAAGCCCTCCAGGACTTTAAATCTGCCTAAAGGCTTTGTTCATATGCTAGAACTATGACCTGGGCCCATACGAAAAATACGATATACCAATATTGCAGGATCCAAATTTTGCCTATGCTGTGATTAAGAAATCACTCCTGCTTAGTATTTATAGAATCTCTACATAGAAAAACCTGAACTCCTACACAGAGTGTAAATTTCACTTGATATGAGAAGACTGATTTATGCTCATTTTCCCTAAGTGCAAACAACCTACAGATCAGGTTGTAAAAGTCATTATTTACAGAAGAGAGACTTTTGTGTTTAAGGTATGTCATGTCTTTGGCTATCCATCTTTGTTTTCAGAATCAGGTTATGTTGAATCATGTGTTCAAAGTTTTCTATAATTTTTTCAAGAAATGAAAGGCTTAAAACCTAGAGCATTCTGCTTGCTGGAGACTCCATTCAACAGGAGTTGTCAAAAAGCTCTTGCTATGATTTTTCTTCTCTGGGTGTAATCTCTGGTGTTGTGGAATTTAAGCCTATTTTATTCAGACAAGGACAGTGCTATGAGTTGAATAATCAAGTCCTGTTAAATGAATCGTGCAAGGTCTCTGTAACAAAGTCCTAAGCTTTAATGCTGTAGGTGATTAATTGTGGGTGTAGTGAATGTTGGTTTTATATAGCATAAAGGAACAAGGCATGGGATTTTCACTTTTATATCCTATTAATAGTCTTACACCTAGTAGTGAGTATGCTTCAGTGAGTTGTACTGAATATAAGAAGCTTCACATACCAAGTGTGTTAGGACAACAACACAAGATGCTCCAAAAAATAAGCACAATACACATCAAGCAGTGGACCTGAAAAGCAACAATTATGTTCACATCTCATTTTAATGTTTCCTTACTTTTCTAGATTCCTTATTGGAGCAGAGACAGAGTCACCAATTAAGCAGTGCCCAGTTTGTCGAATTTATATTGAGCGAAACGAGGGCTGTGCTCAGATGATGTGCAAGAACTGCAAGCACACGTTTTGCTGGTATTGTTTACAGAACTTGGATGTAAGTGCTGCAGAAAACCCTCCAAGATAAAGAATAATGGGGTTAGAGTTAGTCTGAGGCCCTGCACAAGCTCTTTGTTAGCTTATTGCTGTCCTAGCGAGTTTCTTGTCTTAATTCAACTTCTGACTCAGTTTCTTTCTCTTCTTTCATCCAGTGTTTTTATTTATATCAATATAGTTGTTGTTTCTTCCATAAAGGGTTGTAGCCATGTCTGTGGGTCCCACATTAGTTATTTGAGGGAAATGGGACTAACATGTTGCTTTCTGGAGATTTGTTCCAGCAGAACCTTGCTCAGATTCCCTCTTTCAATAGCTAAGAACAGTTTAGTTGAGAGTGAGGGAAAAAAATGTCTTCCACCTCTTTCAGCAGTAAAGGACATAACCTAAAAAATATATGGTACTGGGTGAAGGGGGTTGGTCCATGGTGGCTTAAGGGCTCCCTGCTAGGGGGGAGCAGGTCTCCTTTACTAGTCCATCTCTAGTGCTGTGTTTGCTGAAGAGAATGATTGGTTATTAGGCTCGAGGATAAAAATGTTGGATCATGAACATGGATTGTGAAGTGCATGTTGCTAATGATTTCTCAAAGGTTGCAAACCAGTCTCAACTTGTGTGGACTTCAAGTATCCTAGCAGCATGAAGAGTCCTGGAAGTAATGGACTTGTATATATGGCAGCTTGCCCTTTTGGCACAGTCACCAGTAACAACTGTGGGAGTGTGAAAAGAACTCTGCCAGCACTTGAAATAAAATGTTATGTGCTGTGTGGCTTTTCTTGTCTTCTTTTTTGTACTCCACAGCCAGCAAACAATGAGACTTCCTCAATCTTCATCCTTTGCTCAGCATGCTAAACAGGTTTCCCTTAGTGTTATGTCCCCTTTCTGTGTGGGTAAATGTGCTTTTTCAACACGAGTCTTAGGACTTGCCTCAGAGTACATGCAGTACATGGTGATTGCTTAACACTGTGCTGAACCAGAAGAGTGTCACATTCTTGCAGACTCTGCAGACATGCCTTTATTGAGTTTTTGCCAGTTCGAAGGGGGAAAGAGAGAAAGAAACTGTAGTTGTGTGATCCAAATGTAGTTTTTCTAAAGGTATGGGGGTTACAGGAGCTCCAGGCATAGGTGAAGGTAATACCTGCAAAGCCAGAGAGCAAAGCTGAAAAATGAAAGGGGAAGCAGCTTCAGGTTACAGCACAGTGGTTTAGGGAGGGTAATGCAGGGCATGAGCCACCTTCTGAAGAAAAGAATGGCTAGTTTAATAAGTGTTAATGGTAAAAGAGAAAGGAAACAGGATTTTTGTACTTTTTATATTTTCCTCTTAAGTCTAAGAAGAAAATTACTGTGAAGTAGATACATCAGGAGAACAGAAGGTGGAATACTTCAGGAAGGTGATCCATCACATTGCTTGTTTTCAGAAATGCCTGTTGTTTTCAGTCCCCTTTATTATCAACAAATTATAGACCAGGTACTTACGCAATAGATGAAACTCACGTGCTTATGCTTTTTAAAAGTGGCGGAGGAAAGGTGCTGTATGATAGCTCAGGTGTCAAACATAGGCCAATTTCTGAAACTGTGAGAAGTTACTCTAGATAATTATTTAGAAGACAGGTCCGTTGTCTGCTGGCAATTTTGAAGCAGTGCCAGGAAGGCTGTGTTTCCACTCTGGTCTTGCAGTTCTGTAACCTGCTCTTACAGCTTCTCTTTTTCTTTTTCAGAATGACATTTTCTTACGACATTATGACAGAGGCCCTTGCAGAAACAAGCTGGGCCACTCACGGGCTTCAGTGATGTGGAACAGAACACAGGTGTGTTCCTAGCCAGCCGGGCAGAGCTTTCATGCATGCATGAAGCAAAGAGATTTTACCCTTCAGAGAAGAACCAAGATGATTATTTTCATATTTTCATCCTTTTTTTTTTTTGGTGATCTATGCTATGTTTATGTATTCACATGCATATTTTATTTTTCATGCTATCTAAATATGTATTTTTCACCATCCTGTCTTTCAGGTTGTGGGGATCCTCGTTGGACTAGGTATCATAGCATTAGTGACCTCCCCCCTGCTGCTTGTGGCATCTCCATGCATCATCTGTTGCATTTGCAAATCTTGCCGGAACAAAAAGAAAAAGCACAGCCTGCCGACAACCTAAAACTGTCTCTTTGAGTCTCCGTCTGTACGGCATATGTATGTGAGAAAGCACAATGGTTGTGTTTTGGTGCCATACCTACCAAATAATGCTCCCTTTTTTTTGCCAATTCTTGGGATAAGTGCCTATTCTTGACAGGTTACTCTATCACTAACGAGTCCTAGTGGGGGAAAAGTCTAGATTATTGTGCAGTATATATAGTGTAGGTTTTTTCTTCCTGAAGAGGAAAACAGGACACCATTCAGTACTTTATACCATAAATATGATCTACCATTCAAGATGGACAGAACATTCCCATTTTCCATCAGCTGCACGTGACTTGATCCTGCCGCATTACTCTGTCTTAGCAGATCCGGTCATTAGTGTCGTGCTTGCTGTTGGTTCTTGGTGACACTCAGATTTCTCAGAAAGTTTTGGGTCTTTTGTAAGAGAGGGAGAGGGAAAAAGCCTGATTAGGTTCTTCTGTCTGCTAGCTTGTGTCTAGTTAAATGTAACAAACCATTTAGAAAATATGTTTGGTAGTTTCCTGTCAATTGGCTGCCACGGCATTTCTTTAAGCATTGAAATCCATTTGATTTTTACCATTGATCTTAACTACGGAAGTAAAAAACCAACAAAACTCTTCTTAAGATAGGGCTCTCTTTTAAGAGACTGGACTACCTTGAGAAAGCTGCTATTTTTTTTCACATCAAACATGACACAACTACCATGAAATATTAGGAGTATGCATATTTCCCTAGCATTGGGCATGCCTTTTGTCAGTACCATGGGTGTAGCAAACTTACAGTGAAAGTAATATTGCAAGAAAGACTGTGATACAGTTCCCATTTTGTGCAGAGGGTTGGGATCCTGGTTGTGTGTACAGAGTGACAACATGGGCACAGATATACCAAGTACATATGAGCAGTCAGTAGATTTTTTTCAACAGTTTACATGGGTTGCAGCAAGAACACTGTTAAAAAGTTACTGAAACCAGGCTAAGCCAATCCCTCCTTCAAAACCTTATGGACCTGCTGAAGTGAATACTTGAGAAATGCTGTGTAAATGTGAGCTCCGTCCTTTGGTGGGTATTTCTTTCGTCCTGCTCAAGGTTAACAAACTCTGTTACTGGTATTTTTTAGTTACTCTGAATCTGGAAGGCTGTCATTTAATAAGTGCTTCATTTTAATTTGGTGCCTCACCACCAAACCAATTCAGACCCTGATATCTGTTACACCTGTTTAAGTTCACTGAAAGCTCACTGAAGAGCTGGAATTACTCCAGGCTCAGCCAGGAGTAGCTGGGATCAGACTCTACGCCCTGGAGTTTATTTCCCTAATGGATGGTGCTCCTCACCCCCGGGGCCGGTGGCGCTTTTGTTCTGGACTCCCATCTGTGCATTCTATATCTGTGGGAACAGATACAAGTTTGCACTGTGTAATTGGTTGTAATTCCAAACCCGAGGTTTGCAGGAGGTGCTCAGCCCCAGTGTGGTGTCGGGCTCACCTCTGCCCGGCCGCTCCTCTCGGAGCACAGAGCGCGGCTCTCGGAGAGCGCTGCGAGGTTACTGCGTGTGGTGTTTGGCCCAGCCTCAGGAACTTTGCCTTCTTGGCAGCTGCAAATGTGACCTTTTTTTCTGGTTAACTTCGCTCTCTGGTTACTGTAACAAAAGTGGCAGGTGTTCTTCTTTTGAGAAAGTGTGGTCTGTTGAGCAGACTAGTGAGGACAGAGGCCTTTAATGATACTGTCTGTTTTACTTTTTAATTGATTTCTTTTATAAATACTGTCTGACTTTGCTACCAGTCGTGGCTGGAGGGCGGGCAGTGCTTGCCAGTGTGAAAGGCTGTATTTATTCTTCATCCTCAGCTTTGAAGGGAAGCAGAACCGTAGACAGTACCTTCTAAATACAGAGTGCAATGCAGGCAACTGCCATTTATAATAAATAAAGAATGTTTTCTGTATGTGTTTTCTTGAAGAGCACTAATGGTAGTGCTTTGGGGTACTTGTGACAGATTAAAGTGTCCAGCCTTTGGCTTTGCACTATTTTTCTACCTACGTTTTTATGGCACTACTGTCATTTCCATTTTATTTATGAACTTGAAGTTGCAAGACTTACTTTAACAAAGCCTCAAGGACAAAGATGTAGGAGCTGTACAGTCTCTTTAAGCATAACCAGCATTGAAATGTACCAATATCCTTTGCATGTTAAAATTTGAGGGGTTTTTATGTTTTGTGATCTTACCCATGACTGGTGCATCCTTTGCTAGTCTGATTTCTTTCCTTGTCCCCTCCCTCTTTCTGTTGGCCTGTTTTTGCTAAAATGCCTATTGGAATGAAGGTGTTGGATCTCTTTCTTCATTAATGCTGTTGTGTTAATGAAACTGTCAGGTTCTTCAGGTTCTTCCCTCTGTCAAAGAAACGCAGTGGAAGGCAGCTCTCTTGCACCAGTTTAGGTGCCTGGTGGGAGTACCAAAACTGGTATAAATTAATCATACAGGAGTTCACACGGCCTGGCAGCCTCAGTGCCAGTCCAGATATCTAGCAAATCTAGATGTGGATTGGTAGCCCAGGCTTTTGCTTTACACAAAAATTGGATAAGGAGAGCATGAGCTACAGGGACCCCTTCCTTTGGCTGTGCGACAAGTGGACCAAGAAAGAATCTCTAGACATCTTCGGAGCTTAAAACTAAAGCTTTACAACAACGATTTTCTTTAAAAGTCTGTGTCCAGTGCCCCAGGTATCCTGGCTTTTCATTACATGGGAATACCTGAGCATGTGCATTAAGTAGACCCTGCCCTGGCTGAATGAAGCGATACCTGTGCTGAAGTGCTGGAGCAGGAAAGCCTTGTTACTTTGTTTTCCAGAAGGCAGCTATTTTGCATCAACTGGCTATGCTCACAGGGTTTCCAGAGAAACGTTTTAGCAGGAATCTTTTTACAGTGTTGGCTTTTGCTTTTGTGTTGCTTTGGTTTGG
>VZSR01003809.1:7484972-7505913 GCA_013398615.1 Brachypodius melanocephalos
AGCTCCATCTGTGTGATGCAGTTGGTGCACATTCCTACCAGGATTCACTGCTCTTCCTTCTCTTCTTGCCCCTGTGGCAGGTGGCCGGTGTGGGGCAGCAGCCAGAGGAGAGCTCAGGGCTGTGGCAGTGCAGGTACCACACAGGAGCACATTGCCCACCCAGGACTCATCACCAGTTTGTTATTGGGCCTTGAACCACTGAGGGACACCTTGGTGATTTTAGGCCTTTAATGTTACATCGAGAGCAGTCACAGGTGTCTCCCTTGGAGAACAGAAGTGGAAAGTACTCCATTCCTACAGAACCAGGACCATTCAGGCCTTGTGAAAGTTGGGCTTTAGGTGTTTAAAGGTCAGTTCCTAGACTTAAGAGACCAGTGCTAGAAATCTGGATTTGTACTGCATCTGACCACATATCATGCCATTTCTCATCAGTGTCAAATACAGCTGAAGATCCCATTCAGCATTCCATCCCCTTGTGTTAAAATGAGGATGATGATACCTGCTCCCAAATCCACCTGTTAGTAAAAATAAGGTATTTGTCATGCTACAGCATAAGTGCATCTCTGCAGTATTTATTCCAGAACTATAGTGGGTGTTCAGTGCTGCCCTTCAGTAAGTGATGGTTTATTTTTGGTGCATGGGGTTGCTTACCCCAAAGAAGGGCACGAGGGGTAACAATAATGAATGTTTCTCAGTGTTTTAATGATGCTAAATGCTAAGTCTTGTTGTCTGTCCAGTAACACAGCATGAAGTCCAAAGATAAGTTTAAAATGTACACAAATTTTACTTGAATGAACTAAGAGAAACTGAATTTTGCCTTCATAGTTGCATGAAGAAATAAGTACAAGTGGACAGATACAACTGCATTTCCACGATGGGACAATAAAATCAACTTTTAGCTGCTCCATTTTTTGGTACTACAAGGAGTGGTTGTGCTGTAGTGCCTGCTGCTTTAAAAATGTGAAATCTGTTTTGCACTGTAATCTCCTTCTCCCAGTCATTGTTTCTCAAACTAATTCCTTTTATGATCTTATTTTTCATCTTGTATTTCAGGCCAAAGATTCTTAGAGCAAAGCTAGTAGATTTCTTTGTATGAGGATAAAAATCTTCCAGCCATTTTCTCCCAGGTTTTAAAAAGAAATTTGATGCTGAGTTACCTGACCAAAGATAGAAATTCCAGGCTTGGCTTGTTTAGGAAAACTTAGTGAGACTTAAGAAGTTCTCTTGTAAGACCTAAATAAGGGCTGCTTTGTTAGAGCTCATAGATAAGAGAGCCCTACAGCTTCCGAGCTTCACAGAAGAGATGCTTCTATTGGTAAGCAGACTTCTTTGGAAATGTGCTAGGGGAAAAAAAAAGTTGAAAACCTGTATCTTGTACACATATTTTTATTATATAAATCAAAAATACTTCTCTTGTATAGATTCATAATTTAGAGATTCAAACTCTCTGAAGTCTTTCTAGGGTATACTTACCCAGGAAGATAATCTTATAAATATGCTGAGGCAGTTGAACAGAGTGTGCTAGTTATAAAACAGTTGTCAGACATCTCTCAGCCATGAGTGTGTAGGATGAGATGGTAATTTACATGGCTGGAAATAAAGGTGTGAAAATTTACCTTTCCTGGAACAGCAAGAGTTGGTTCTTCTGCAGTCTTCTGGAAGGTTAACTTCTTGCTAAAACTCTGGAGAACTTCAGTCTCATTTTCATTTGTCCTCTAGTTAGTAATGTAATGAAATGAGAGCTGAATGGTGTTGCTGAACAGGAAGCCCAAAGGTCTGTCTTGTGTCACGACCCTCAAGTTTCTCATACCCAATGTGGTTTTATAATTTATTATTATAATTTATGCAATGAAAATATAATTTATAATTAGTAATTATAAAATACTAAGGATGAAGTATCATTGCCTTTATCATATGATAGATTTATTTTAATTGCATTCATATTGGAAGGCTTTTCTCTTCTGCTTCCCATAGAGAAGGTCATGGTGCACCTGGGAAGGTAAATTTCTGTGATTTGGTGCAGTGCACAGTAGATGTTTCCTACTATTTTGTAGTTCTATCAGAGGTTTTTTTGTGATCCCTCTAGTTAGTTCTTTGAATCAAGCAAATCTCTATTGTTAGGAAAGGTAATTTCCTAGCAATGAATTTTATTGACTGTCAGAATCTGAGCTATAAAAAATGATACTGGTTGACAAGGTCCACCAGCTCTTTAGAGGACACAAACCTCATTCTTCTCCCTTCTTCCCAAGAAACTTTCTCTTTTCTTGGATGAAAATTAAGGATGTCAGTAATTTGCTTGTGCCTTCTGGATGTCCAGGCAGAAGCTGCAGCTTCTGGTGGCCGTGTGCTGAGAGATCCCAGACAGGTCGAATGTGCGATGCTGCAGCACACATGCAGTGAGTTGCTTAAATTTCAAGAAGGTGCCTGAGCTTTGTGGCTTCTTGGGGCCCAAACAGTGGATGTGGTGCACAAGGGGCGTGTCCAGGTGAGGCTTCAAGTGCCACCAGCTCTATGGCACATGTTGTGCTAGGCCGTCTCACCTCAATGTTCAAGCATATCCTGGATGTTCATCAAGGGCTCTATCTCAAGCTTGCCCTTTCCATAGCTATCCACCCACCTCCAAAACTCCTCAGAACTCAGAGCAAATCTGTTCATTCTCCAAGTCTCTTGCTATTGGCCTAGTTCAGTTTCACAGGAGCTGTAGTTCACGTGAGCTATTTGGAGCTCAGCCAGTCTGATCATTTGCTTTTCCCTAATGAGCAAGGCTTGGGAATGAAGAGAAGCAGAGCTGTTCCATACACTGGTATTGGCATCACAGGCACCAAGGGTCATCGTGTGAGAACTCTTTCAACTGCCACAGCATTGCTTATTTCTGAAAAAAAGCTCATGTTTTAAATGTGTGTAGATGGAAGTGTCCAAGTCTGACGCTGGGTGTCTTTGTGCGTGCAGTGTGAACAGCAGCGGCCACGAACCTCTGTCCTGCCCCTTGCTGATTTCACATTGTGTCTATTTTTTTTTGTTTTTTTTTTTCTTCTCCTCCAGGTAATACACTTTCTTCACCACTTTTCTTCCGGTGAAGGGCAAAAGGGTTTGATCTTTGTAAGATTTGTTAAAATATTTTTGTGTATATAAGAAGAAAGCTGACATGTATAAAGAAACAAGTGCTTTTGTAAAATTTTTTTTGTGTGGTATGATTCAGCATTTAAATGTTTTACAGATGCAGTTTTTTGCACTCTCTCTGCATATATTCATAAAAAGTATATTTATTTTCTCTCTTTAATGTTTACTTTGGGTTTTTTTTCCTTCTGATGTTATAAAATGCGATATGTGCAACATTAAAAAATTAGTGTAAAGACATTGTCTCATTTTGTTGTAATCATCAACTGTCTTTAAAGTGATAACACAGAAAATATATGGAAAGAATTTGAATACATCAGATGTGCTTAATGGAAATTTTGAGGATAAAAGAAGGTAAAAGAGCTGGGATCGAGAGTCTTGACTCTTATTTACTTTCTCAAAAATAATTGACATTATAATCCTTCTACAGACTGTGGGGCAGGCTCTGGATTAGCCCTGGGAGATGCTGCAGTGGCCTGCAGACAGCAGCAGTGTTTGCTCTCTGTAGGTGGGATGCAGGATTACTAAAGATCTGCTCTGCAGAAAAGTCTGGGGGAGGCTGTGGCTTGGGAGCTACCAGGAGCACCTGGAGGAGCTGGAGCTACCCCAGGCAGTGGATGTGGGATGAGTGGCAGGCTGCACAAAGCAAAGTCTGCTCCTTCAGAGCCCCCTTTCTCTTCACTTGCTCCCTCAGCCCTGTCTGTCCTTGCAGCTGAATGGGGCCTCCTGCTCCAGGTTTCTGGAGGACCTGATGGAATGCCACATCCTGCTGTGCAATTGTAGACATTCATGCTCCTTAGTTTTCTCACACACCCACATCCTGCAGTGCTTACAAGAGACAATCACAGCTGTGGTTTTGAGCATCACACATGAAGGCAATATTTACTGTTAAATATTTCTAGCTTAGCTACAATTACTCAGCATCTGCAGGTAGGATTTTCCAACTGGGTGACACATCCTTGAAAACCTTGCATGTCATCTGTGGGGCTGTTCACCTTGACACATTATCTGAAAGGTCTTGATAAGTTTTGCCTCTGAGAATGTGTTTTCAGGATGAAGGTTGAGGAGAATACCACCATTTTCACTTACAGCTCAAATTAAGGTCATGAATGTACATTTTCCCCCCACTAGTTTGCTTACAGTAGATTCAGCACTGATATTACTCCACTTAAACATGGTAATTTTTTTTTTAATGTGTGTGTGTGTGTGTGTGTGTGTTCAAGGCTCTGGTCTTGTGCAACAAAGCAGGAGCAACTTACCAGTCCACACATTAACAAAGGTGATGACTTGCAGCAGACTGAAGGTTTCCAGCACAGCACTTTTCCTTCAGAGGATCTTGCTTGTTACTGAGGAACCATCTTTCTGATGGGAATGTGTCTGTTCTGTCAGGCTTGTGATGGACACCAGCTGCTGGCAGCCAGTGTGCCTGGTACCCTGCCAGCCTACCAGCTGCCAGTGGTGGGCAAACTGCCCGGCTTCCCACCTGGTAGGCGAGTGAACTGCCAGCTCCTCACCTGGCAACTTCGAAGAAAACCCCCAACAAATCTTTTCCAAGAAAAAGATACACATTTCCGATTTTCCAATATTTAAAATTCCAAATCAGACTAGTCTAAGCAACCCAAACATCTCCTGGCCAGTTTTGGAACAAAAAAAAAAGAGCCAATGGATTCAAATTTGATTTGATCCCAGCTTCAAGATGCAATTTCCCCTCCCAGCTCCTGCACTTGTCATAAAGACTGGTTTTCTTCAAAAGCCTTTTATTTCGGAGTTATTTGTAACCAAATCCCTCAATTTTAAACTCTCCATGCTTTTTGAGGTTACATAAGATGTCATTTACCTTCTTAACCTCTGTGTGGGCACATCCATCCACTCACCCACACCCATTTCTACACTACCCACACTCTGATCCATCCTTCCAGTTTGACAAACACAACCCACATCAGCCTCTTAAAACACCTTTCCTGGTCTCCCATTTTTGCTCTGGGGTAATCCTGTGGGTGGTGCCACCCACCCCATCATCATCCTGTCACATTTCCCTGTGGGGCCTGTGACTTCTGGAAATCCTTGCTCCTCTGTAAGCAGCCATGGCTTGCCTCTCAGTAGGATTGCCCTTGCAAAAACCTTTCCCAATGTCCTTTGATCTCGGCGCCTGCTTGGCAGCTCCTTTCTCTTTCAAGTTCTACAACTTTTCCAGTCTGAAAACTTCTTAGTTTTGGAAACCAGAAATCACGGAAAATTAGAACAAAGAGGCTTGTCTTTCTACAGAGCTTTCCATGGATATCACATAATTAAAAAACAGCAAAAAATCCAATAACCCAAAGCAATCCACAACAAAAATAAAAATAAAACCAAACCAACACCCCATACCACCCACAAAATCATACTTCTCAGAGGAAACACTTTCCACTTGGTGCCATGGGTTACTTCTTGCATGGGATGTCTCATGCTGAGCCTCTCAGCACAGAGAACACCTTGTTGACACCTGTGCAGTGAGCCACATCTGCAGTCACTGCCAGGCTGAGTCTCACTGGTGTCCAACCTTGGGCATACCCGAGGCTTCCAATCTGTAGTGTGATACTCAATATAAAAAACCCTAAATCCCTTCTTGTCATTCCCTCCCCTAATCTGAGCTCTAGCTGTGCTAGCAAGCAGTGCACCTAGCAATGAGTTCATGTCAAAATTCAGCAGGGATGCTGGGATAACTGTGTCAGAGCTTTGAAGCAAATCTTGTGTCCACACCTGTCTGAAGATGTGCTTGTGTTTTATCCAAAAGGGGAAAACTGCAGGATCTCTGATTTCTCAAAATGGGATTATAAGAAGTGGGGTTTTACCTGCAGAAGAGTGAAGCCTCTGAGCAAGAGCACCCCATGTCTTTTTCCTTAGTAGTGTCATGTAGCAAAGAAATGAAAAATCCTTCCTGATGTTGACCCTTTCTTAGCATAATCCATTATCAAGCACAGTCAGCAATGTCACGGTCTCACCTTCTTGAGATCTATGCCACTGTCAAGAGGTCAGACTGAGAAACCTGGAGGACTGGCCAATTAGTAGGTAATTGTGTTTTCCTGGGTCTTGGCTTGAAAATTTGCATTTAAGCCCAGGTGGGCATAGGTGTCTGTGGTAGTGTGTGTGGTTCCCAGTTGTGGGGAGGTAAGAGTGCTGCTGCTTCCAGCAGCTCCTGCTCATCCTGGGCACCATAGCTAGTGGGGAAGCTGCTCTTGGATCTGTTAGATTGACCCATGTGAGTGTGTTTGAACTTCTTGTTGCTTGGTTGGGTTGCCCTGAGAAGCTGCGGGTGCTCTATCCCTGGAAGTGTTCTAGACTGGCCTGGGTAAGACTTTGAGCAACCTGGTCTACTGGAAGTTGTCCCTGCCTGTGGCAAAGGGTTGGAACTAGATGATCTTAAGGACCCTTACAACCTTAACCATTTTGTGGGATGTGGGTCTGTGGGTCAGACCTCAGAAAGAGAATTCCAGGGAGTGAAAGTGCCCAGATGCAGTGCTCTGGATACTAGAGGAGTTAGCTCAGGACCTTGAGCCTTGCTCAGCTGAATGTCTCTTGAGAAAGTTTGGAGGTTTTTCCTACCTATACCTGCTCCAATTTCGAGGTTTTTCCTCCTGGTCTCCCTGGGATTCCCAGTCAGAAAGGACAGTGAGATATGAAATGGGAAAGCTCAAGGGATTATATCTGACTCCCTGGGATACTGAAGCTTGAGTAAGGTCTGTTCTGCCCGGAGAGGGGAATTAATCTGTTTTCTGCTAGGCTATGTTCAGTTTTGCTGACCTATACTTTGCCTGTTTAGCTGTTGCCTGGAAGGGACGGTGTTCCTGATGATCTTTCAGCTGGAGAAGCCTTGTGGCATGTCTGCCACAGAGCTGGCTGACATGAGCAGTGTCGTAGTGCCAGTGGCACCAAGTGAGGTAGTGCCATTTTAAAAACATAATCAGAACAAAAAGGAAACTTCTGGCTTTGCTCAGGCTATGACTACAAACAACTGAAATGTGGCATGTCCTGGGGCCTCCAGCCTGTGTCATCACAAGGTTCAGCAGGGAGCAGTTTGTGGCTCCTCTGGGGCAGTGGTTTCACAGTGGTAACAGGGATGTTCTGGGGTGCAGCCAGACCTGAGTCCCTCTTGGCTGGGTGAGGAAGGGCAGCAGGGCCTGGTATATCTGTGATGGCTCAGAAACCAGAAGAATGCTTGTGGCAGTGGTGGGTTGGCTGGGTTTTACACTCATTTCTACCACCTCTGAGTGATGTTGTCTTCACATCACCCCGATATGTGGTCTAGGGCTCTCGGCTGCAGGAGAACTCTGGTAGACAGAGTGGGGGCTTAGGGTGGCTGTAAGAAACCTTTCCTCTTCTCTCTTCCACCGAATGTATAACATTTGGTATGGTGATATGTATGTTTAATCAAAGGTTTCAGTCTGTATTGCAGGTAGCTTGTGGAGGAAAAGACACTTTAGTAGTTAGCCAAAGGTGTCCTGGTTAAAGTTCAGCTGGTAAATGTGACCCTCTTACTAATTCTATTTATGAAGATGAGTGATTTCCCATAATGTCCCATCCCTCATACAGACTGTGATGCTTGTGGGTTTTCTGTTCCCTCCAGACAAGTGCCACAGCTGTTCATGCTGTTATGTGATTATTTGAACTGGCACTTGGTACAGCCACTCCAGAGGATGTCTCTGCCTGAGCACTGAGTGTCAGTGTGTCTGTGTCCTTTGCAGGGCTGTGCTGCTGCACAGAGCTTGGCTTGAACCTGTTCATCACTTGTAGGGAGCTTGGATGGGACACTACCATGGTGAGATGAAGGGAAAGTTTTTTCATGAATGTAGTCCTTTCACCTCTCTTCTCCACATAATGGTCGACTTCTTTCAACAATGCCTTAATCCCATCTTAGGTGAGCCAGGGAAACTATCGGTGTGCTTATGGTGAGACTCATTTATAGAGGAAACACAAGGGGAATGGGCATGGTTGTGGAAGCTTTTTGTCCAATATCCTGAATCCCAGCTTGGGACCTGAACAGGGCACTTGAAAATTGCCTCAAAGAGCCTGGAAGAGGAGGCAGGTTTGGGGACCCAGGGGGAAACCTGACTGCTGCCCCAGTGTTTCTCCTGCCTTCCAAGGCTCTGCCCACATTTGCTTCCTGGCAGCTCCTGGTGTGGCAAGACCCTTCCTTTGAGCCCCTCCAAATCCCTCTGTAAATGAATATTGCAGAGAAAAAACAAACCTGACTGCAGAGAGAGGAAAAACACTTTCCAAGTAGGGGAAGGCAAATGTAGGAGAGCAAATCATGGGAGTAATGTGTAAGACTACATTATTTTTGTTAGATGACTTGGTTCAGCTGCCAGAGTTGAGGCATATGGGATCAATAACAAGAATTCAAAGAAAAAAGCATGTATGTTAACAACAGGGGATAACTCAGCAAAAATCAAGCCTGTACTCCTTTGTTAATTAAAAGCAAGCCCCTAATTCTAAGCTTCTGGTAGTTCATAATCCCTCTAAGGATTTTGGTCACTCTTTCTAGCTGTGGCTTGTGTTTCAATGGTGCCAGGCCTGGGTTTGTGGTTGTGCTTGGGGTTATGTGTGCATGTGTGTCCCTCTGCTGCCTGTGTGGTCTGTGCCAAGTTTGTGCCTGTGTGTAAACGTTTGTGGGCTGGCAGCTCTGCAGGAGAGGAGCCCTGAATGGCAGTGGGCATGGAGACTGGTGGGATTGCATGCCTGCCTCCCTCCAGCAGCCTCATCTGCTGCTGACACCACCCAAGGGACTGGAGGATGGTGCTCCCCCTTCCCTTCCTAAGCACCTCGTGTCTCCTGATCCTATCCATGTGTTTTGGGTGTTACTGAAGCATTGTGAGACCCAGTCTTCTAGCTAAAATCAAGAAGAGACTTGATTTTAATGAGATTGGTGGCTTTTCTAAGTGAGCAGTAAACACCTTCGCTCCGGAGTGACTCCAGCAGACCCTGGAGCCTCTGCAGGCTGGGATGGGGGGGTGTTACAGTTGGAAGTATCTGCAAGGACTTCTCTGGCACGGGCTGTGATGGTGGCCTAGAGGGAAGTGTGTGCCCCTCCACACACACACCCTGGCAGGGAGTTATGTCTGCAGTTCATCTGTTCTCCCCCAGGCTGATCTGTACAGGAGCAGCAAGGTACTCAGTAGTCCTGCTTCCACTCCTCTGGGAAGGCAAGTCCCTCTCGCACCCAGGGTTTGGTGTCAGTCCCTGTCTGCAACTGGCATTAAGCTGAGGTCACACTGGAAGGGTAAGCACCAGGGACAACCAGGATTGCTTATGACCTCGGCAGTGGAGGTGTTACAATAAGCCCCATTACTCATATGTTGTAATTAGACTATCATATAATTTTATATAATTGCCATTATCTAACTATATATTTATATGCCCACAGTGATCTTGGAACACCTGAAGTGACCAGTTTCTTCCCAAAGGGGGTTATGTTCCAGTACATGTGAGACTAAAACACCTGGCTGTCTGAGGCCTGGAGAAGTCCAGGGGTGATAAGGCACTCAAGATGTGTAGGACATTGCTTTGCTGGGGGAAAATGGAAGCATTTTCTGGGAGAAGATGAACTTACTTTGCAAATCATGTGTCGTCATTATCCTTGTCCCTCCTAGCCCTGGCTCATTCTTTGAAATGACAGTGATTTGGGCTGAAGATGTGCCCTCTGCCTCTTGTTACGGGATTTTGCATATCCAAAGCTTCCTGTAAAGCTGGCACTGATGTGAGCCTGCTGGGATTGCTGCTGGGCTGCAGCATTCCCGTGGCTTGGCAGGACAGAGGAGGAAGAGACTGCTTTATACTCTGTGGACTGCGTCAAGCAAAGTATAATAGCTTCCTCCCCAAGATTTGTTTTGAAAAATGGATGCTAATGTACTAAAAGCAAAGATGACATTTATTTTTAAATAGGGTTTAACTAGAAACCATTTGCACTGCTTCATGCTGTATCACTTGTATTTCACTTACATCTTTGGGAAAGGAGTGAGGGAAAGATGTGCAAGTCCAAGGGGGGAAAGAGAGAGGAAAACGAAAACTCAAATATTGCCTTGGACGTAAGATTCTGCCATTTACTGTTCTGGTACCCACAGTAAATCCATGGGCTCTGGTGTATCTCTGGGCTAAGCTGGTGATTTCTGAGGGTCAAATACCCTGGGGTAAAACACAGCTCACCACCCTCCCTGCATCCTGAGGAGCACAGGGCAGGTGATGTGTGGGAGAGGAGCAGCACAGGAACAGCGACCGCTCGCCAGTGACTTTGTGCAGAGGAGAAAGTGAGTGTGGGAAGGGAGGAGAGCAAGAGGGAAACAGTGATGAGTGGCAGAGAGATTTGTCTTGCACTTTTAAAGTTTTCCTTGTCCATCATAGCCACCATCAGAATGTTACTGCAGGTTGTGTTACATCATCTCTGTTCCCGGGAAGCAATGGAGCTGCCAGGAAAGCTGTGGATCAGATGCTGGCTGTGCTCCTTGCTCTGAATCTCCTGCCTGTGTCATGGCATGGAAACAACTCGTGAGTGAGGGATTACACCAGTGAACAGGCAGAACAGGGGCCAGGAAACAAAAAGCAGGTTACAATAATTGTCTGACTCAAAGGCAAAAAACCAGTGTGGGATTCTTGCCAACCGATTTCACGAAGTGATTTAGCTGCTTTTCCTTTAATGTTGCCCAGTCTCTGCTGGGTAACAATTGATGTGGGCACACTGTCAGACTGTACGCTTCTGGGGGAATCAGAAGTGATTCTGGGTGCTGGAGATTGGTATTGAGGGTCTGGAAGCTGAGTTTCTCAGAGTGACAGCTCAGGGACTGGTACATGGATGGACAGCACAGCATGAAGTACCCCATGGAGACCTGTGTGTGTTGCTGTGTTGGTGTTGGCTCCACGGGGCACAAAAGGAGGTACAGCTCCCCACAGAGGGGGTGTGTGGGGACCCTGCTGCCCTGCTGTCATGGGATGTCATATGAGGTCATGCCTACTGCCAAGTGGATCCAGCACTGGGGTGGGACAGAGCCCTGAGCTGACATCTTAGACACCAATGCCTAATCTTCTTCTCCAGCGCCTCTGGGGGAATTTTTCAAGCCTGTATTGGGGCTTCAGGTGGGCGCATCTTCCTTGACTTGACCCTGCAGATGGGGCTCTGCTGCATAACTCTTGTGGGCACCTGACTGCAACATCCTTGAGCAATAGTGGGGGCTGTGTTTATGTCCTTGTCCCTCCCTGTTCTCCTCCTCCACTTCCCCCAAAGATCTTCCTAGTGTGGCCTCAGGGATGGGTGGAGCTGAGACATTGGGCAGAGCCAAATTCCTGCTCCAGAAAGTAGGATACCCTTTTCCTCAGAGACGTGGATCCACTCTGCCACAGCTGGGCCAAGTCTGGGGGCTCTCAACAGTGAGAACAAGGGGCTTGGAGGGGTTGCAGAGGAAATTGAATCATACCTGTGTGTGGGCTTGCTGACTGGATGATGGAGCACCTATGGCTTCTGATGGAGCAAGTGCCAGCTCCTCAAATCTGGGAAGAGGGGCAGGAGGGGATGGGGCCATGCGAGCTGCCAGATGGTGTCCATCTCTCTTCTCTGACCTCTAGCAGGGGTGGGAATAAAAATGGAATAAACTTAATGATGTTTAGCCCTACACTGATCCATAGACAGCAATTTCCCCTTTGCAGCAGTGGGAGGGTTAAACACTGCTTTGCAGCACAGCTGAGTGCAGGCTCTGCTCCCCTGCCTGGCTGTGCTGCAATGGTTGATTCTCTGGAAATAAGAGAAAATTCAGCCAGAGGAAGTAGGTTATTTTCTCCAAATGCCATAATATCTGACACATCCAAACATGGTTTGTGTTGCTGGGGTGATGCAACTTCCCATTAACTGGGATGAGGATTTTACCATGGATTGCTGTGCACTTCAGCTGTGATGTGTGAGGCTCTGTGGGAGCAAAACAGAGCTGCTTTTCATGGAAGTGAAAGGATGCCTCTGAAATGCCTCTGTATGGAAAATTTCACTATTACTTGCAGGAACAGAGCCTTGACACGTCTGGAAACAACCTGGCTTTCTTCTGTGTACTGAAGGGCTTTCTAGGGACTTTTCTTTGCTGCTCTTCCCCTTTCTGCAGGTGTGACCCAAGACAATGGCAGGGAGTAGGGTTACAGGAAATCGCTGATGTTCTTGCCCCTCTGCCAGGCAGCTGCCCTCCCCACGGGACAAAGCAGAGGACTAATCCAAGGGTTTCAGCTGAGTACCATTTTGGAGCCAAAGCTGCATGAGTGCTCTGGAGCTGCAGAAGCAGCCACGGTGGCAAGGGCCAGGGAGAGGCCCAGCAGGTGGTAAATATAGCTGATGATGATAGCCAGTACTTTGTCTTTTAGAAAATTAATATCTTTTATCTCTGAGTGGGCACCAGAAAGCAGAGTTAGACTTCTCCTGCTAAGGTCTTTATTTTCTTCTTGGCATGGGCTCTGAAGGGTCTGGAAATGCCAAGGATTCCCTTCTGCTGCCTGTGAAGTTTCCCTGGGACTGCTGTTGAGTTGGATAGAAAGCTGGTGAGGCTGAAGATTGGCTGCTGCTAGCAAATATCAATGGGGTAGTGCTGCAGCAGGTTGGATTAAATGCTGGGAGAAGAGAGAGAGGGTGAAATTGCAGCCTCTGAGTGAAATGGGGCTCTCTGAACAGAATCACTGAATGAGGGGTATAGCAGCAGACTAACTGGGTCTGGGTGAGACATCGAAGGTCAGAGAGTGTGTTTTGAAGGAGCAGCTTTAGCAGAGAGGAGGAAAGCAGCCTTAACAGGGAAGGAGAAACACACATAGACTGTATGAAAGAACTCCCTATTTTCACTTCACATTTTTTTTTTCCCCTGGTCTTTAGAAACCCAGCACACTGAAGAAAGGAACTTGGGCAGTGCTAGCACAGGAGGGAGACGGAAGTCAGTTTAGCTAGCCAAGTTGGTGCAGCTTTAAGGTACAAAGCACAAGTCTGTCAAAATGACCTCTGACTCTTTCAGGTTGCTGTCAGCACTGGCAGGTCTCACATGCTCACCCCCTGCCATGGGACTGGGACTGTAGCTGGGGGATGCCGCCCCTCCCAACTCATCCTCCAGCCCTGCCCAGGCCTGTCCTGGCTGCAGGATGTTGGTAGGGCAGGTCCTGGCACCTCGGCAGAGCAGGCTGCAGAGAAGAGATGAGATATGGGGTTCCTTGAGTTGTGGGCTGCTCTGGAATAAGTGTCAGGGGTTGGGTGTTGGGGAGAGGAGAGAATGGAACAGGGGGATTATGTGCACATGATGTTAATGCATCTGATGTCAGAGGGGAATTGTAACTGGAGCTTTGGCTGTCTGTCAGATCTCATCCTTCCTCTGGTGAGGAGGTCATGGTCTCCCCTTCTGCCAGTAAGGGCTTGACAGGTGGTTATTATGGATATGAGACTGGGGAATTTTTGTGTTTGTCTTTACCTTCTGTGGCTGATTCAGCCACAAGGCTGCTGCTGGCAGGTTTGGGCACCCCCAGGAAGAGTCAGGCAGCTTGCAGAAGTAGATACAGGGGATGTGTGTTCTATATTGTGTGGCATGAACAAAAGCCCTGTGCTGCTGTAGACAAAGGAGTCACCTCAATCCTGTCCTGTCCTCTTCACCTCAAGAACTAGCTTAAAAATGGAGCGTGACAGATGAGGTACCCCAGTACAACCTCCTCAGCTTCCCTTGAGCAGCTCTGGAAGGCCCTTAAAATAATCTCTCAAGGTGGCCAGTGGTTGTCATTGCTTTCAGAGGCTTATGAGGGGTGCACAGTTTGAGAAGCTGCACAGCTGGGTGTCTCTGTGTGGGAGATAAAGCTGGGGAAAGCAAAGCTGTGAGCAGCCTCCTTGCTCCTAGCTCTTGTGCCACAGAAGAGTTTGTTGTCATTTTAAAGATCCTATTCTATGTTGCTCTTTCTGCCCCTGGATAGGAGGCACTAATGTGTTGACAAAGGCAGGGTGTGAGTGACCCTCCTGCCCCCTGAGAGGAGTTGTCATGGGATGTGGTGTGGGGAAATGCACAGTGCATGGTCAGGCAAGTGGCCAAAGCTGTCCATGGCCTCTCAGTGAATATTGAAAAGAGAATGAAGCAAATCCAATGGATTATTCCAGTTATTTTCTCTTCTCTGGCTTTCCACCCCATCAGGCAGGTGAGGAGGGCAGCTCTGCAGGTATGTCAGGACAGAGGGATGAGCTGGGGCAGCCAGAGGCAATTCTGTCATGCAGATCGGTACAGTTCTATAAAAAGTTGTCTCTAATAGAAAATAAAGCAAAAGAGAGGTTGATGAAAGAAACAGAGGCCTAAGAGCTGAAGGAGGAGTGAATGTGTGTGGGAATGCTCTGGAAAGCAGCTCCAAATTATCATTGGGAGAAAACAGGTCCATCAGAGGTGAAAAGACAGAGATGGTGGGTGGGTATGGAAGGCCAAGGGCAGATATCTGGTAACTGAGGAAGGTTTTCAGAAAGCACAGTGCGGAGCACTCTGCTGACATCAAATGTGTGTGACCCCTGCTGTTGTAAGCACAGTTTGAGAAAGCATCTACTAAAGAAACCAGGGGCCAGTGGAGGAAAGATGCTCTCGAGGAGGCATTTCCTGCTGGAGGTCCTGATTTGGGATGGACTGGAGATGCAGCTGGCTGAGGGCTTTTCCAGCAGATCCCTCTCTGCCACCTGGATGTACAACATTCACTGTTGGGAAAGCAAGAAATGATACGAGGCAGGCGTGATAAAAAGAACATAAAGAGAATTTGGAAATGGGAACCCCCCTCCAGCCTCTTGGAAAAGTAACACTCGCCTGCATTGTGAAACTTGTGAGGTTTTGGGCTCTCTCTGTGATCTTATTGTGTGTAAAGGATGCTGTTGGGTTTGTAAAGCTGCTGGACTGTGATGGGCAGCACGCTGTATCCCGAAGGACTGGTGTCTTGGGTAAAAGGGATTAAATACTCCCCGGTAAAGTGAGTGCCCAGCCCCCAGAAGCTGCCCCTGCCCGCAGGCGAGGGGAAGCTGAGGGCACTCGGGTGGGCAGATGCCCATCAGGTTGCCAAGTGCAGTTTCTTGCTGCCATCTAGTGACGTTCGTGGGTACCTAAAAATGTCAAAAAATGCTTGGTTCCAGTGCCTGGAGCCGCTGAACGGGCAAAGACACACGGCAGGGGAACAATCCTGAACCACCGCGGTGTCTGGATGCTGAATCTCCTGCAAAACAACCGAGGGAAACTCCAGCACGCCAGGACAGGTTTGGGTGGGTTATTAGTCATGAAACATATTTGTTATTGAATAAGGGAATAAGGTTTTTTTCCCAGATTTTGGACAAAATTAAAGCTGGGATTTCCCCCTCCATAGCATTGTGGCTCCTCATTGGAGCAGGTTGGCTTTGCTTGGCTGGGCTCATTCCTTGAACAGTGCCCTGGTGATGCCCCTGACAAGGCAAGGAGCCCCTGAGATAAACTTTGCTGATGAATCTGGAGTGATCTCAATAAAAGGGGGGGAAATTATTTATTTTTATTTATTTTTGCACTATCGAATGCTTCAGGTTCCCCTAATAATGATGGACCACGACCCATAATATTTTTTCCGACGGAGAAATGTAAGGCAGAGAAATAGGGGATTAATGGATTGTTTAAATGGTTTATTGGATCACATAAGTCTTGACCCTCCCAGCTCTATAAAATTAATAGGATTGCAATTAATCTTAACTTATAACTGGACTTTCTTGAGTTTACAGGTGAAAATCTATGCATTTTCTACAGAAATTAAAGAAGCTTCTATAAATTCTGATTAGGCCAGAATTTCATTATAAAACTTGCGAGTCTTTTTACTGCTTCAAAATAAAAACATGATGAAGATAATATTTTTACCTTGGAAACATTTTTAGAAAGCTTCCTGGAGCTTCTTTGTGTGTGCTGCTGCTGGGGCCCCTTCGTCCCAGTATGTTATGGGTACTCAAACCTTTCTCTTGTCTCTAAATACCCTTGACAAGAACCACCTTTGCATCCTGTTATCACCTAGCAGGCTTCTTCCCTCCATCTCCAACCAGCACCTTGCAAGGTCTGTGATGGAAACAGCACGTCACACAGTGACTTTTCCTTACATCCTCTTTCTCTGTGCCTTCCTGCCAGCCTGAAGCTTTGGAGGGAGACCCACTAAGAGGTCTTCATCTGCTGAAAGCAGGGTGCCTAGAAATACTGCAGGTGTCTCATTACCATTCCTTCAGTCCTTTTTGTTCCCTGACATCTCAGGGAGTCGTGGTGCCAACAGTGATAAATCATTGCTGCTGCTGGTGTCTTTGGGGGCAGCCTTAGTAATTACTTGGAGTGACCCTTGCTTTCAGCCATCAGAAAAAACCTTGCCATCATCCCAGAAGAGCTTAAATCCTTGATAAGATGCAAACTGCTGGCACCAAGGGCAGTGCATGTAGCCAAATAGGAACACAACACTCGAGCTACTGCTCTCCAACCAGTGTATTTTTAAAACAAGGTTAATGATCTCTTGTTAAAAAGGGAACAAATGTGTAATGGCCTTAAAAATGTGATGACTGTTTATCCATCTACAATGTTTTAAAGACTGTTACAAGGGAATTAGAGATGACAGTCCCCTTCACTGGGGTTGGGAGGTTTGTTTGGACACAGGAAGGTGATGTGTGTGTGACCCCAGAGGAGCTGACAGTGCACTCAGGTGGGGATGTGAGAGGTGAATTTGGTCTGCTGGTGGGTCAGACAGCCTCGTGAGGGGATGGTGGTGAAGTACTTCCCTGCTCTGAAGGTGAATCTATCTTTGCCATGATAGGTTTGCTATGCTTTTTGATCACTGGGGAAGTACAAAATTGGACAGAGGTAAAGTCAAAAAACTCCTGGAGGAGTACAGATGAAACTAAGGTGGTGAAGGGTACACAAAAAGCAGATCAGTAACTTTCACAAGGTGAGACATGTGCCATTTCCACACCTGCCACATGCAGACAGGCTAAACTTTCCCTTCCTGGGCATGTACCATGGCACTGCATAACTAATGAGGTCCATCTTTTGCCCCAGTTTGTCCCCAGTAAGTGGCATGAGAGATGTACCTGTAAGCTTTTGGTTTTGTGGCTGAGGAGGCTGCAGCCTGGGGGCAGCACTGTTGCTGCTGGGCACACCCAGCTCCTGGTGGCCACTGCATCCCTCCTTTGCTGCTCCCATCAGGAGGCCAGCTTGGTGAAACATCTGGGCTTTAATTCTGGAGCAGGGTAGGACTTTGGGTGCTACAGGATAGATGTGTCCTCTGCAGCAGTGGAGATGCCATCGGTCACACTTGATGACCAAGAGTCACTACACCCAGGAAGGATTTTGCACTTTGTCCTGTCCCACTGAGACCATCTGGAAGAATTTAGCCCACAAATAACAAACCCTGGGCATGTAGTACCCAACAGGTTACATAATGGCAAGCTGTGAGTGGAAAAGACTCTCATGGAGCATGATCCACCACAAATGGTGTATGTCCAGACTAGAAACCAGACCCAATTTGTAACTAGGAGTGTTACTCTTGAAACAGTTTTCTGGGGCCATATGGTGAAACCTCCATCATTTTAAGTTGGCAGATCAAGATGCAATATCTTTCCCAAAGTCATGGTGTAACAAAGGCATGAGTAATTGGGCTCAGGGCATAGCAAGAGCAGCAGTATATACCCCAAACTTATTAGATGATACTTAATAAGACTCTTATGTTGGTGATGTCAAATCCCAGTGTTTGCAATATCTTCCTTACATTTCCAGAGCTGTTCTATGTCACTTTTTACCTTTTGCTAGTATGAGGATAGGGGAGCAGAATCTAGCAGAGGTCACACTCAAGTTCTTGCCCTCTGTTATCTCTTTCCTCCAATATATTTGAGGATGGAGAAATGAGCAGCTGGCTTCAATGAACCAAATCAGAAGCTGATTCCAGTGAAGTTACATTTGAGGGAGAGGAAAAAGAGAATTATTATATTATACACAAAGTTCCATTCACAGCCTTTCCTCATGCTAGGAACCATGCACATGGCAAACAATCAGATCAACTTCACAGCCAGCTGCATAAAAGGACCAAAATTGGGACCTTAAAACTAATGAAAAACATCTGAGAAATGAGAAAGTGCTTTGCTTTACTTGCATGGCATGCGGAAAACTGTGCGTGTCTTTTGGAGTTTGGATAAACACATGTGAGCACATGGGTAAACTATAATCCTCTGATATTGTTTGAATTAAATAGATGGATTAAAAAAAAATGGCCTGGCTTTGTCTTGAAAGGATGCCAGGAGATATAAGTTGGACAAGAAATCTAAGTGAGATTGATGAAGTTTATGTATCAAACCTAAAGCCTCCAGGCTGAATGTTGGATGCTAAGGCAGGAAAAATCACAGGCTTAAAGCTTCAGCCATCATCTCTTATCAGTCGTTTGGGCTGGAGCTCCTCAAGCAGGGAGTTTGATTTAAAAGTATGTAATTTTTTGTTGTGCTCAGCCACAGGGGTTTAACTGAGGGCAACCTTCCCTAGAAGAGGAGATATGCAAGGGCCTCTAGTGGTGGATACGTGCAGAAATAAAACAGATGTGATCACCTTGTTTTTTAATATTGCAATCTATTAATTCCCAGCTGGAGCATTCCTGGGGTGAGAAGAGCAGCTAGAGTATCACTGCATCCACATAGACTCCCTTTTCTGTTTGATTTGGTAGCATGAGACTGTCTTTCATCTCTTCACTGAGTCATGATGCCTTGCAGATGTTTTAAAAAACCAGTGCTTTTATCTGGACAAAAATGTCTGATGAAAACCTCTTCACTTTCATACAAATGAGAATGATTTTGGCCTTTGCTTGGAGTACTCTTGGGGTGAAAAGTAATGGTGGTTTGCCATCTGGCTTGTCCAATAATTCTTGTGGTAGGCAATGAGGAACAAATTTCTGACATCGTAATCCTAATCAGTCCTACTCATCTCCTCAGTGTTATCTCAGGTTCCAGTCTGTCCCAAGGGAGCTGCACTTCTGGGCTGGGTAATTGAAAAGTGTCTGAGCTGGGTAATTGAAAAGGGAGCTGGCCTTGCACAGGGAAATTTTTTGACAAGCCTAGATTTTAACCTTGGATGAATTAAAAATGTTTTGGAACTTGCATTTGTTTAGATAACCTGTAGAGTCAGAGATCAGGCATTTCTTGAACCTCCTTCAAGCTGTGTGTGCTTGCAGAAGCAGCTGGGACACTGCAGTAAGTGACCAGAGTGCCAGTCACCATGGTCCTGGCTCTTCAGCAGCTGTGGTGGCAGAGGGGCCCTGTGGCGGTGGCTTGGTACAACAGCTGGGTGAGCAGAAGTGCCAGGTCTGCATCCAGAGCAAAAATTCTTCTTTCAGGCCTGCTGCCATTCAGCTGTGCCTTGTGGGACCTGGAAAATGCAGAGGGAGCCCTGAGTGTCGTGGATTTGATCTGCTACAGGGATTTGGCCCAAATTCACCAGAGGCTTCTTGTATTGATTTATTTATGTTTATCTGTGCACTACTCAGAATGGTTTTCTTAGAGTTTGATTTGATGTCTGCAGGATCTACCCAAGCAGGAAGTTGGTGGAAAAAAATGTCTGTATTCCAAGACTCCCTGTTTTGCTGAGTTAGTAACAGCCCTCTCAAACATATTCCCATCGAAACCTTATTTTACTTTTTTCATATTATAGCTAAGTATTGTGTGTATTATTATTAAATATATAAAGATTCACAGTGAATAAGGTTTACTTATATTAATTTATTAGTAAGATGCTTGTCAAATGCTGCCTTCAAGTACATCTTGGCACACACATGCACACTTTTTGTTTAAAAGTATTTTGAATGTAAGTTTTACTTTTAACTGATGAGAGTCCTGAGAAGTTCCAGTTGTTCTGTATCTGTTGCAGTGGATGTTGTCACAGATCTGGTCTGTGGCTGGAATGAAACATCCTCCATGAAACCAGACTTCCCTTGTTCTCTGTATTCTGGCCCAGCACTCTCACCTGCTGTGATGCTCAAGGGGCATTTATTCTCTCTGTTCAGCTGAATTTGGCTGTAGTCATCTATTGAGGACAAAAACAGTCTCACCACAGCCTTTACTGATGTTGAAGATGTCTACAGCAGAGACACCTGTATTTAGTCAAACCAATCCTATTCCTGTTGTTTACCTGATTTTTGCCCTGCCTAATGTGGTACTGCAGTACATCTGTTTCTTGTCTTCAGTATGTGAAACAGATTTTCTTGGATAAAACACTTAATTCTTAAACCCATCCCACTTATCTCAACTCCCTTTCCTTTGAATAAATTGGCATTGTTCAAACTAATTTTTCTCATGAAGGAATCCCTTTGAGACCTGATTGTTTCTGTGGCTCTCTAAATATTTTACTATTAGTCCTTATCTTCCTCACAGTGTGATGCCCAAAACTGGAGACCATATTCCAGCTGAGGCCTTACTCATCATTCTGAGCAGAAGAAACAAATTGCTGTGTATAGGAGCAGCAAAGTTTATTTTCACTTCCTCTGCAGCTTTCTAATATTGGTCTTTTCAGATCAGTTTCCCTTTTCCAGAAAATTACCAGTGCTCTGTCATGTGTTCATTCCTCAAAACTCTGAAGCTGCAGTATATCTGGCTTTTGGGTGCATTAAATCACTGATCATCCCTCTGTTCTGCCTGTTCCTGCATGTTCAGGCTAACACACACTTTAGGAAAATGCTGAAGTGTGTAAAGCCTGTACATGCTGGAGGAACAGGCTGAAGTAGCTGCTGCTTCCCTCCCAGCCAGATCATACCTGGGCTTTCTGTCACCTCACCTGTAATGGTTTTGAGTTCACCAAATTTCATTCACTAAATA
>VZSR01003809.1:7506013-7552998 GCA_013398615.1 Brachypodius melanocephalos
AAACTAACTTCTGATTGGTCCATTGTGGCTCAAACCACAAGATCACCCCACACAAAATCTTGGTCTGAAGTCTGGAGCAGACTGGGACCAGGTCTATCTTAGAAATATCTGTCCATCTGCACTGATATAATCACTAGTGGAGATTCTTTAGCAGGAGAGGGCAGCTGCTAAGAGGGCATTTTCTGGGTTTTTTGAGATCTTTTGAGTGGTTTCCTTTCTTTAAAAAAAAAAAAAATTGCCCCCTTCATTTTATTTCTATGTAACCTCAGTCAGTGATTCCTCAGGAATAATTTATTTCCCTATATTTTCAAAGGCTTCAAAGTTAGACTTTTGTTTGATGTGGGTTAGAACAATTTTTGTAGGACACTCACAGAATTTTTCATTGGCTGATATAACTTATTTATCTGCGGAATATGTATTTCCTGATATTTTAAAACTGAATACTGGTGGAATTAAGAACTTTGAAGGGAATGCAGGTTTATTTGGTTTTACTGTAACCTGATGAGTTTCTTCCACTGGATGGAGCGTAAGAGAAACATCTTGGTGAGACACCTTGGAGAGTAAAAAACAGAGCATCACTTTCAACTTCCCTGTTGATCCAAGCTCAGACTTTATAATATTGAAAATAGAAGAGCAGTGTCTGTTTTAAAATTTGACTCTGCAAGGGATGAATGGATGGAGATACATTAGAGTTAGAAAGAAATTTGAGTGAAAGCAACCATGAAACAACAGAATCACTGTTCTGGGGAAAGAAAGGAGTGAAAGGAGCAGAAAAAGAGTAATGAACATCAAAAAGCAGACATCAACAAGCCTGGGAAACAGGTGAATGTGTGTCTTCTGGGAAGATAATCCCAAAGATAAATGAACTGTCAGTTACTGAAACTGCTGTTAACAAAAGCAGAATGGTAAGCTATCCTGATGTGAAAGAAAGAGGAAACCGAGCAGGAGAGCAGCATCCAACTGCACCAGGAGCCAAGACCTGGAAATCAAAGGGACTTATGTGATAGGTAGAAATGGGCACTGGTAACTGACAGTGACTGCAACTGAGCAGCATAAAATTCCTGGGGTGTAAGAGGGAAAAATCACATGTGAAGCCAATTAGGAAAAATAAATCTAAACTGCTGCCTTTCTATAAACAGGCAGAGGAAAATACACATATTTAATTTAATGAAAAGAAGTATGAACAGCAGATGAGGCATCAGAGCTGGGAAATCCAGCATTTCCCTGGCTTTACTTGCACGGCCCCATTGGTGGTGGGCAGAGTGGTGTGGCATGGCTGCACAGCGAGGCTGGGAAAGCACAGGCTGCACATGGCCTGTAAAAATTAGAAAACTCACAAAATGACTCCTGCCACGTTTATGGTCTGTTTTATGGCTCTTATCACTAGGCATTTTCAAGGAGTGAGAGCACATTTCCTCTATCTCCTGCAGGAAGGAGCTCATTATTCCTTATTAATTAGGTCTTCAGTCACTAATCTGTTATGTACCTTTCCAGCAACTGTTTACAGAGAAGTGTTGTAGGATTTAATTGATGGAGGATAATTAGCTCCTCCCTAATTAGAGTGAAGTGTGCTTCTTTTCACTCAGTGGATGATCGCTTATGAATGAAAGGCCACAAATGGAAAGCTCAAGATGTGCGATGTGTCAGGAACTAATTTGCTTAAACTATTTCTGAAAGCTTATCCAATTAATACCCAAATAGTAAGCTTATACATGAGTGTGTGCAAGTGACTTCAGTTGTAGGAAGGCATGTGGTTGCCACAGAGTTGAGCATTAATGTCACGCTCAGTTACCATACGCTGTGCAGGCACCAGGAGCAGCAGGTCTGCAAGCATCAATACAGAGGATACAGCATGTGGAAATTAAAAAAAAAAACCTTCTGGAAGTTTTAGCTGCAGCTTCATCATCTCACTTCGTTCTCTCAGCTCTGAAAAAGAACAAGTTGCAGCCTAGTGGTTGATAAATTTGGGGGTGTCCTTTTTTTTTTTTTTAAATGGATAGCCTGTGAAACCTGCAGAGGTGTCTTATTGCCAGTGAACAGATATTCAGTGTCCTTTGGAAACTAGATGCTTATATCCCATTTGGCACCAAAATAGCTATTTTCCAAAAAGCTTCTCTAAAAAGACTCTAGATTGTTCTTTCTATAATACAGCTATGGGTTATTGTCATAAATGGTCTCTGTTACAACACTTTTACTTCTTCCCAAAATGTGACTGCTTTTGCCTTTGACTGCCTATGGTCTCCTGGCTGCAAAAAGAAAACGGGAGTTTGGCTGATGATCACTGTGAAGCACAAGTGCTGAGGCCTGGTATGTGTGCCGATGTATCAGAAAATCTTTAAAAAAAAAAGTGGAGTTTATATAAGTAAAATGTGGAAACTTTATAATTATGTAATAATCAAATTGTAATTTGTATGCTTAAGATGTGGATTCACAGCACAGCCTGAATGCAGACATAGGTTTTTAGGGAGATGTGCTTTTTTCTGGATTAAGACAATGTTTGGTGTTTGACATAAGCCCACTGCTTGAGAGCCCACTAAAGGTAACAGAAAGTATCTCCTTGAGTTTCTGTGTACTTTAGCTGAGATAACACAGCTAGAAATACCAAGGGAGAACAAGTAGGCCTCCTTTCCTAGTTAAGAAAGTATCTTGCAATGTGTCCCTTAAGGATTTGAAACCCTGGAAAACAACCACACAAATCCCATAAACTTTTTCTCCCCAAGAGGTTTAAGTCAGTTTAATGATTTGGGAAGTTATGTTCTGCTGCATTGCTGCCAAACTAACATATTGAAGCGAGACAGAAGCTAGGGAGTCAGAGGGGACACGGATGAGGTTAGGATTACCTGCAAATTTCTCATGTTCCCTGAGACTGGAGAATTGCTTCAGTTCCCTGGAAGCCTAATACTGTTAATCAGCAAAGAAAGATTTCACTGTTTCATTACTTGCTGCAGCTGAAACTCAAGGAAATTACTTGGGTCTCATTATCAGATAAAGTTAAGATTCCAGTATAAAAGAAAATTCTTTTTCACTCTCAGGTCGAGAGTAATTTATTTTTTTTTTTGTAGCTCAGACTTTAAAAATGGAGAGCCAGCAGAGGAGAATACGAGAGAACTGCACAAAATCTGGATACCACAGATCTGCTTTGATACAATAGCGGTTTCAAGCCTCTCTTTTATCTCCATAACCATTCCTAGGTATGGTGGGAAGAGATTAGAATGGCAAACTGAGCAGTGTATCTGTCCACTGTGAGACACTTGCCTCACTTTATTATTTTGTGGAGGCTGGAGCTATAAAAGGGGCTGTTGCCATCACTGGCACCTGGTGCTGGCCAGTCTACCTTGGATATTAAACAGTGCTCAGGGGACAGAGTGTGTCACCTTGCAAATCCACACAGGGAAGCAGGGTCAGACTCTGGGTCTGTTCTGATCCCCAGCTTTTCCTCATGGGGTGATCACACAGCTTTTCCTCAGGGCAGGGTATCTCTGGCATCGTTGGCACCATGCTTGGGTCCCCGCTGTTCTTTGTGCTGCCTGCTGCCCCTCTGCAAGGGATGCCTGGGAGAACCTGCTCACTGCCACTGGCATCCAGCCGGCCCTCAGGCACCCTCCTGCCTCGCCTGGGGGGAGGCTGATAACAGATGTATGCTCCCAGCAGAGGTCATGGAGGTCTGTGAATGGCTTTTGAGTGGGATTGGTGGCGTGTCTGTGTGTTTTACTGCTGCAGAAACCAGGTCTGTGATAAATCCTAACAAAACTCCTTGCTGTTAGACCTCTGGGCATTTTCTCCTGGGAAATCTTGCTGTAATGAAAGCCGAACTGAAGGGCTTGGTTACGTCCTAGGCAATGGCCACTTTCCAGAGGGGTTTGATGCCAAAGTTCAGATGTTTTTCTTTTCCTTGAAAAACACAGCGCTGACTAGCTTAGGCTAGTTACAAGATGCAAACCTACAGAAACAGGATATGCCAGCAGGGATGACAGCATGAATGTCCCCTTCTCTCTCGTGTCATTAGAAAGAGATGCAGCTGCCAGCTCAGGTGCCTTAAATCCAGAGCAGGATTGAAACAAAGGAGAAGCCCAGATGGGTTCTTGTTTTCCTTTTAAATAACTTGGTAAGTACTTGGCAAAACCTCTGGGAGTCTCAATGGTGAAATGCAAAACCTTCCTGTCCCCTTGGGTCCCCAGCCACATCTGAACAAGGATATGTGACTTTCTGAAGGGAGCTGACAGGCTAAGTGGGAGGTGCCATGACCTTCACCCTGCTGCTTTTTGCCAATGTCCATCTTTTTTCCCCCCCAAGCTGGGAGTGTGGAGAGCCTTGCTTCACAGCCCAGAGGAAGTCTGGAGTGTCAGTGTTGATTAAAAGGGGCAGAGCAGTCTTTGGCAGAAGTCTTGAGGGCTGGTGTAGCTCCAAGCCCAAAATCACCCAGCCTTTAAACTAAAAAACTTTTTGGATGTGCATTATATTTGCTAGAGGACTTTTTGCTTTCTCTTGTTCAGTGATCAAAATTGGTGTGCTTTTTCTACATCAGCCAAATGTGACATAATGACTAAAGCTAAAAGTTAAAGTTATTCCATGGAGAGGAAAAGGCTGATAAGGAATTCAGTTGCCTCTGAAGTCAGATGGTACTTCCCACATATGAGGTTGTGTTACCCTCATTAGCAGTCAAGCACTAGAAGGCTGCCTTTTTATTCAGAACTCCCATTTCCCATCACTTGTCCCCTAGCTCAAAAACCCCATTCTCCACCTCTCCTATGGGCTGTGCACTGTGGCACACTGATGAAGAGCCGTTCTCCTTCTCCACCTGGATCAGCTTCTCTCCAGCTCCATCTGTCATCCTGGCTCTCTGAAACCAAGCTCAGCCCTATCATTTTTGACTGAGAGACCTTTGATTTCTAAGGCACCTTATTTGCCTTCTTTTAGGAGAGTAAGATGCTCAGCTTTCCATTTCAGTGATCTATCTATGGGGAGCTAGAATTAGCACTTTGCACAAAACTGACAGGACAGTATCAGCTGTGATAATGATATGAGTCAAATAACTCTTAGTTGTTATCCTAGTTGTTAGCCAAGGTGGACAGCTCTGGCTGTAGAAATTGTGTGTGCACATTTGGATACATGGTTCATTTTTAGCCTTTTTTTTTAAGTGGGAAGGAGGTCTGAAATCCCAGCACACAGCTATGACTCTCTGAGAACATAACTCTTGCAGTCCTGTACCCTCTGGCTTTTCAGGTGCAACATCACTGGCCTCTCCTAAGCTGACTCCCCCTTCTTTCTAATAGGAAGTAGAACAAGACTTAAAGAAACTGCAGTATATTTCAACATCCATGGCTTTTCTCCAGCACTGCTGTGAGGGTGGGAATTGCATCCTATGCTGTTCTCCACAGAGTTTCCCACTCTCCTGAGCCTGAGGACTGCTCACAGCACGCAGAGAAGCAGGATGAACAGGCAGGGAAACCAGAATGAGCCAATGCTGAGGACACCCATGCGTGCTCCAGGAGACTCGCACCTTCGACGCATTGTTGTCCCTAAAATGTGACCTGGTGCACAAGTGAGCAGCAACCCAAGGAAAAGAACTACAAAAGCAGCTTTGGAGAGAGCAGGATACCCCTTTCTCCAGCACTGGCATATAATCTGCTCCTTTCTGAGGCTTTCCTTTATGGATTTCTTTTCTGTACCGGAGGTGTAAATGAAAGGCAAACAATATGGGTCAGGTGTGATGGTCTTGGGTAATGAACAGCTGGGAATAATTACCTGCTACCAGGAGGAAGGATGATGGATGGAGGCGAGGAGCAGCTGTGTGGCATCTTCAGCTGCCTGCCGTGACAGGAGGGGAATCAGAAATGCCCAGAGAAATTGCTTGGAGGGGCTGTGGGGCTGAGGCAAAACATTACTGCTAGAAACAGGCTACAGCACCCTGCTGGGGAAACACTTTCAGGGACATTTCTTACTTTGAGACCCTTGTGCTTCCTTCCAGAAAATTTAATATTAGCCTTGGCTTCCATCGAGAAATCTATTTCCCTAATGGGCTGTGGGAACCCTCTGCTCCACTCTTTTTAGCCTGGAACTGTGAGCTGAGGTGTTTCACTGCCTGTCCATGTAATACGAAGCAGGAGCAGAGAATGTCGAGGAGAAAGGGGCAGCAGGCTGATGTCAGCCTGAGTGTTCACATAGGAAAAAATGTCCTTCTAAAGCACTGGGATACTGTGCCTGAGGAGGGAGAATGAGTGGAGCCAGAGCCCCTGCTTTCTGGGATAGCAGAGCCAAATACATGTCATGGGCTATGTTATATGGCTGGGACAGTTCCTGTAGGCACCAGCTTCTCCCCATGGCTATTGCCTACAGCTGAGGCTGGGAGATTGCTGTCACCAAAATGCATGAGAATCTCCTACATAGCCAGGAGGCCAGTGAAGAGCCCAGGAAACTGTTCCCCTTAAATAGTTAAACGGCTGCCTCTCGACAAGCACAATGTCACATTGAATTTGAAACAGGGAACTTTTTATATTTTCCCCCCTGATTGTGCTGGCACCTGGCAGATGCCTGTTTACCACAGGCATCCATACACACAGCAATCAAAGGAAATCAGAGGCACGGATTAGCAACAGCTGCAAGTCATTAGTGGCAGCCATGGGAAAGCACAGCTCTGCACCCCGCTTCGAAATAACCAACGTGAGTATTCCAGAGCACAGGGGTTACCGCGGGGCACTGCGGGCACCAGGGACAGCAAACAATTGCCTCACTTGTCTCTGGAGATGGCTCCTTCCCTCTCCACAAGACAGCAGTGTGTTATTGATGAATCAATCACACTTTATTGGCCCATTGAACATTAACTCTTTGGGAGGCCGGCTCTCGCCGACTGGGAGTTGCCAGAACTGGAGGATGGGGTCTCCACCTGTACAAAATTTCTAGTTATTCTTTATTTTCTTTGGGCTAACTGCTGGCATCTTTGGCAGTGTCTCAACACAAGTGGGGGCTTGGGATCTCCTAGAGTTAATGCTCATTCTTACAGGAATTTTTATTAGAGCGAATGTAAAGCTAAAGCTGACCAAAAGCCTTATTTGTGTATCTGATTTCTTTATTCAATTCATTTTGAACCAGAATAGAGTCCAAATTTTATTTAAAAACTTAATGTTGATTGAAATTTCCATTGCAGATTTAGGCAGCTTGGGTTTCTATTTTGATCAGTCCCCGGAAAAGCTGATTTTACTTCAAAGCTTCTCTGACTCTTGGAGAAGCAGGAAGCTGGTGCCCTATTAATAGAGAGCAGAATCCAGCATCACTGAGGCGTGGCTGATTCCCCAGCAGCCCTGACATATTTGGCTGTATCTGCCCTCTTTTCTCTCTGGCTCAGCATGGCTTTCACCATCACAGGTGCAGTAGCCAAGCTCTGTGTGTGGTCTTTGTGATCCACAAGAAGGGCCTGCTTGCCTTGCGCCTGCCAGATGGGATCCCCATCCCTGCCTTGCACTTGGCCATGGCCATGAGGAGGTGGAAGCATGTGAAGGAGCTGACAGCAAGAAGGTGTACAAATGCTGATTCCCAGTACTTCAAAGTACCCCTTGAGCTTCTGCTTTTTTCTCAAGGAGCGGAATAGGAGGAAAAGGAGTGGAAGCAAGGAAAGTAGTCACAGAGACTAGAGAAGTTAAAAGCTGAGGGGGACAGAAAAAGACCTTTCTGGAAAGGCCATGGTCAGCCTGACCCTTGTAGCCCCTGGGTTTCTTTCCAGCCCCCAAACTTTCAGTTACTTTCAGCTTCTCACCTGGATCTCCCACCATAGACCTTATTTCTTATCTTCAGTCCCAAGCCTCACTAATTACCAAGGTTTGATCAGATTCAGCTTTCTCCAAATCCCTTCCTCGTATGTTCTCTCTGCTGTTACTGGAAAAGTTGAATTTGATTTCCCCATAGATAACATCATTTATGTGGAGGCAAAAAATGGGATTTAGCCTTGTCTTCCAAGGCCTCTTAAGATGGCTCTGCAAACAGTAAGGAACATGCAAACAGAACATTAAAGGTAACAAAGGGAAGTATAAATTTAAAGTAAAAGAAAATGAATATTCTTGGAAGACAAAGCATTGCAAATACTTGCATCTTCTAGTGCAAAGGTGAAACCAAGGAGAAAAAAGGGTGAAGGTGTTCTAGTTCCAACACTCCCTCAGTCCTGCAGCTGTTTCCATATGAAAACTATTTTAGGATCACAAAAGTCTACAGAGACCAAAACAGGTATTTGTAAAGGAGCTTCATCGCTACTAGCTGCAGAAAGTGGGATGCCTTTCTGTGTGGTGCCTGAGGGAAGTAGACCAGCCTTGGGAAAACTCCTAGGTAAGTGCTTCTTTTTAAAGGATTTGCTGATTTTCTCTTAAGTTTGTGAAATGTTGAAAAAGTGGTTTCCTCCTTCATACTTTTGCTAAAATGGTGAGTAAAATGATGAGTAAAAGAAGAGGAACATTTCTGAAGAACTATTTTTTTTTACATTTCTGAGGAACTGCTTTTTTTCTCAGTAGGAGACACTGTTTTCTGCATGTTTTTCTGTCCTATCCTCAATTTAAGAGTTAGTGTTTTACTTGCTGAGTTACAAGTCACACTGGGCTTTGTTTTGGTACTTTCAAGTAGGACTGTGGTTCCTCCTGTGCTGCAGCTCAATGTAGCCTCACTGGCTGGTGTTCAAAGTACAGTGTGCTGTGCTCACTTGTGACGCTCAGGTGTTCTGGGCTCTTTTTTACCTTTGAAATTCATTCTACAGTTCCTTCTTTTCCAGCTAGTTGTGCTAATCCAGACATTTGCTTGCTAGTGTTTTGAGAACAGTAGATGATATTTTGTACCTACACTGTGAAATGGACTTTGTTGTCAAAGCTGGCAAATAGTCATATAAATATTATGCCTTCAGAGAAATTAACTTCTTATCTTCTTGATATTCCTTTTTTATTTTATTTTCCTTTTTTCCTGCCTACAACTGTCAAATTTATGTTGAAAGGACCATAGTCTGTCTCTGAGCTCAGTAAAATCAGTGCTGAGATGCAAAGAAAAACTGAGGGAAGGTGAGCAAAATTATGAGGGTGTTAGAAAACCTGTTTGTGAAGTGAATCTAAAGAGGTTCACGCATTTCAGTGAATCAGAAACAGACAGAGGGATAACTTGATCATTCCATAAAAGTATCTATATTTGGAAGATGTAGATACCTTTTCCAGAATTATTTTTCTGTGAAAGAGCTGCTGTCTAGTCCCTGCCAGTTCCCTGAGTTTAATCTTGGTAAGAGAGATGGTGTTGCAGGTATTTGAGCAGTGCAAATAGAAGAGCAGCTCAGCAGAGGAGAGCTTCGCTTGCAGCTTAAAATGGGGGAAAAATAAGATTAAATTTTTTTTGGTGTATTTTTTTAGCAATAAGACTGTATGTGAACTCAGCAGCTACTTCTTGGTACAAAGATTCCTTCATTCATCCCTGTCTTTGAGAATATTCAGGAAGGAAGGGTTTCTTTCCCTGGAGTAGAGTGCTGTGATTCCTGCTGGGCCACAGCTTGCAGAATGGATGTCAAACGTTATACTTGCTTGCTAATAAGGGGTTTTCTGAGCTTGGGGAATTTGTTCACCTGTTTTTTTAGCTCTTATTTTTTCTCTGAAATATCATGGTCAGCAGAGCTCTGGAACAGGTTTCCCAGGAAGGTTATGAATGTGCCCTCCCCGGCAATGTCCAATGCCAGGTTGGATAAGGTCTTGCACAACCTGGCCTAGTGGGAGGTGTCCCTGCTCATGGTAGGAAGGCTGGGAGTAGATGATACTTAGGGTCTCCTTGTAATGCTTAATGTTCTATGATTCCATGTGTAAGTAACAGAGTTCGGTACTAACTTTCATAATGAGGGGCAGCAAGTACTGCTGGCAGTTTGCTTGTACTTGGAAAAACAGAGATCTCCTGTAGGTTATGTATGTGTCATACCTGCAGAGCCTACAGAGAGATGGGGTTGTGAAAATTAAAAGGTGAAGCTTAGTCTCCCTTCTGTAATTAATGACTTCTATGTTGGATCAAAGTTAATGTTTTCAGCTTTTTAAGTTTGAGTGTGCATGAGCAAGTAGGTGAAACACATATTTGGGGAGCCATAGAAAGAAACTGAGATCTGGATTTGTACTGAGCATTTTTTTGTCAGTTCATCCTTAAAAACTAAAAGCAAAAGTTTATTATTGTTGTAATTCTGATACTTTCTTCACCCCAGCAGCAGGGAAAAGGACATATAATGTTTCGGTCATTTTATTTCAAAGCTGCCTAAAGTGCCTGATTATAGGCTGGTTAGCTGGTTTTCTTGTGTGAGGTCTGTTACACACAGGTCACTGACCTTTATCTCAAAAAGTTCTGCCAGGGAGCAGTGGTCCTCACTCAGCCCATCCCACTCTAGTCTAGTGTGGGTAGTCACAGCTGTGCTTGGTCAGTCTCCTCGCTCCAGGGACTGCAGAGGATACTTGTGTTTCTGAGTTTAGCTACTGTGAATAATGTCCAAGCTGGATGGCTGGAATTGCTCTAAGAGGATGCTATGAATACCTGTCTTTATGTAGCACTGGCATCTCTGTTCAAGAGGGCCTTGAATGGAGCATCTATACTGACTTAACTGCTTTTCACATCTGTTGGAGGCTCTATGTGTGTACCCTCTCAGGTCAAGAAAAATGATTTTGTAGAAACCTTGCTGTTAAAATGACTTGCTGCTCAGGATTAAAAACCAGAACGATTCCATTTTCCACTCCTGACAAGGATCTCTAATTCTCCACGAGCACAAATACTCAGAAAGACTATCTCATTCTTTCCATGGAGCTGTAGTGTCTTTGACAAATCGCAGGGTTTTTTCCTTTAAATGAAGCCCTGGGGTGCTTTGCAAGATGCTCTCGGTTCTGATTCACCATCTGAGTGTGTTTGTACGTGCAGGGGGAACAAGGCTGTGTTGCACGTAGCCCTAGAGGCCTCATTAAATTGTGATGTGTGGTGTCACATTTCAAACTCACAATTCTTGCCATCCCTAGCTTAAAACTTGATGCAAATGATGAGTAACAATGGTCCAGAAGCTGTCTTGACAAAAAAAAAAAAAGACGACAAAAAAAAAAAAAAGACAAAAAAAATAGAAGTGCAGAACAAGGTATAAAATGATCTGAAATATCCATTTGTTTTGTCCTTGGGTTTTCAGTTGCTCAAGTCCAAGACCATTGTACTTGAGTTGTCAGAGGTGTGACGTGTCCTTTACTCCCCTCCAAAACACAGAGCGTTAGAACCAAGTAAGCACTTTGGAAAATGCTCTTCATGACTAATATGTGACTGGCTGGGATATGTTTGGTCATGTCTTTACACTCCCATTTGTGTTTCCTCAGGAAATCTATCAGTGCTGTTTTGATGAAGGTCAGCATCTGTTTGTACTCGTTTAACTAAAAGAAATGCATCGAGAAGGTCAACAGCTCTCTTAGACCTGAGAGAATAATTAGCAATAAATTATTCTACTACACAATTGTAATTTTTTTCCCTATTTGTTAATTATCTTCAGCCAACTTATAAAATGCATCAGCACTGTAAGAATTATTCACAAATAACTACTTGACAAATAGTTTGAAAGGGTACTGGCAGGTGCTATGGAGGTGGCGTGTTCCCTGCCTGGAGGAAGGCCAACAGGGTCACCCTGTGGTGGAGAATGGGCAGGACACATGGTATTGGGCTAACCTTGGTGTGTAGAAGAGGTTCCTCTTGGCCCCACAGTTTCTGTTCCTTTCAGCTCCAAGATGCACTCCTGATATCCCCAAAAATCCCCAGGTAGGCAGCAGCAGACTAGTCCTGATGTTTTAGAGAATGCAAGCTGCCATTTGTTTGCTCAGAAGAAAAAACTTTAGTTAGGATGTGTTAATATCAAGCTTTCAAGACCATCAAACCAAACCAGATCATCCCTGGGACAGGAAGAAGTTGGTGTTACTTCAGAGAGATCATGGTTCTATGAAATGGCTTCAAATGGTGACTCAGGCAAGCTGTGACTCCTTTTTTCCTTCTTTTTTGGCAAATATGTTCTCTATGTATTGCTGCCCCTTTGGTGCTGAGCCTAAAAACATGCATGAAAAAAGATGGCAGAGCAATGTGCTGACGATGTTTTGGTGGATCTCTGTCTTGTAGAAGTCTGAGTTGAGATGTTGGATTTGCACCATGAAGCGTTAAATTATCCCCTTCCCACGTCAGCAATTATTCTCATGAATGAGAACTGTTGGAAGAATTTGTCTACATCAAATTCAGGTCCAAATCTGTTCTTGCATGAAACACTAGTATAAACCAGGCATATTAATCGTTGCTGATCTGTGTACTCAGTATACTACTTTTAAATTATGAGAAGCAAGCTGTTCTTATAGTTACTTAATAGATTTAAGTGATGCCATTTCTGACTTAACAGTATCTCAGAGGGGAAAAATAAATCTATAGTAAAACACTACTTCATTCAGAATTTGTTATTGTGCAATGGGACTTATGGGCAACATCTTTGTGTGGAGTCTGCCTGACTGTTTTAAAGCTCAGGATTTTGTGTGTGCTGGGTACAGTAACTTGTTGACTTTTGCTGTCCTTGTGTGTGTCCTTTCTCTAGGAGTATCTAAAAGTGTTGACCCAAAGGCCACTTTCTATAGTGGTAGAAGATAAGCTTGTTCCTATCTAGATTAGTCTTTAAACTTCAGGGGCATAACTCAAAGAGGACAAAGATGTAATGTTAATGAAATGAGCTCGAGTACTAGCAATCAAGTTAATTCCTAAGGATATGTTTGATTGGGTATTACGCTGGCTAGTAAATAACCCTCCACCTGCACTGATTTCTTTTGAAATTTGTTTGCATAGTTCATGCTTAAGTGGATTTAAGATATCTTCAGAATAATCTTGACATGAAGAGGCTGCCAGAGGACAAGAACAGTCTTTCCTCATTGGTTTACTCATTCCACAGCTTGGAGAATCACAGCTAATTGATACTGTTTCCATTTAATTACACATAATTTTTCTGTTTTGCTACCCAGTGAGCCAGGAGAAGAAAACAATACTCTGTCTACATGCAAATCTTCCAATCAACAATTTAAAACCTTTATGCTCTCAAATTTGTTCTCTTTATTTCAAAATGAAAATGTATGTGCTTGGGCAGGTTCTTATAAGTTTTCATCAACTGGGGTTACTGTCACTGACATTCAGACCTGTAATTTAGTGCAAGAACCTTACCCCTCCCTTTCCCTGCACACTGGGGCTCAGGGTGGACATTTAGGCCTGGTGTCAGTGCTCCCAGCTGTCATCTTTTTGGGAAGAGGTGCCCCACAAAGAGTAGATGTTCTGGTCCATGGCCTTCTTGTGCTTAGAACTGAACCCCCTACTCTGTTGTCACGTCCCACCTTCAACCCTGGGCAGGAATGGCTGTGCCTGTGTTTTGGTGATTGCTCTGGTGCAGGTGCCTGGAATGCTGCATTGATTTGCACTGGTTTAATGAAAGATGCTGAGGTAAAGAGCAAATACAGATGGATAGGGTGGGGAAGTTAGAGGCTTCAGAGGAGAGTTTTTAGAATCGATACTCCAAGGTAGAAGCTAATGGGAGTTTGCTGTGGACTTGAACAGAGCTCTTGGGTGCAGAAGAATTTTGCATGGATGGGGGAATGTTGCTGGAGCCAGGCAGGAAAGATGTGTGTGTGTGTGTCCAGTCCCTCTTGGCAGTAGAGTCTGCAGAGGCCTGTGCAAAGCTTTTGGAAAGAAAATAGGAAATGCTGTAGGGAGGAGGAAAGGGGGAAGGCTAGAAAGTATTTTTAGTAGAGAACTGCCCATGTTTCCATGAATGATGGCAAAGCCTTCCTGGTCTAGTTTGGAAAAGTAAATATTGGCTGTGGGAACAGTGCTCCAGATGCACAGAATCTGCTTTCCTAGTGTTGGTGGGCTCAACCCTGTGGACCTGAGGCTTATGTTTGGTTAATCTAGATGCTACAGAATGTAGGAAGGCTGATTTTTTGCCTTGCCGTGCCTTTTTGTTTAGCCAGGCACGAAGAATTCTCCCTGAGCCAAACCAGGCAACGTGTGTCCCAAGCAAGCCTTACCGACTTGTACTGCAACTTTATGAAGAAGACCTGAAAGCTGATGCTGCAATGTGACAAAAATGTGGAGGGTTTTAAAGAAACCATTGTATAATGTCAGCTGTGCTTTTTGTTTTTCATGAGAAACTTTTTCAGCACAAGTGGAGTGTTGTCCAGTGAGTCCAGTTGTTTGGATGAAGGATGGAATCTCCTGACATTTTATTGCAGAGAGGTGGGAACCCACCAGGTGCTGTGGGCCAGCTGCTCTCAGCGGGGCTGTACTGTGTGGGACCACCCCAGCTCCCATGGCCAGGATGCCCTTTTGCCCTGGAGACTGTAGCATCTCTCATATCTTTTTCTTTTCACTTCCCCTTCTGTTTTAAATTCTTGCAAACCCATCTGTTTGTACCAGGGCTGGTGACTAATGCAATAACTCTCATTAGGTCGAAATAGCTGAAATCATACGGCAATTACACATGCACGCTCACATGCACACAGAAGGGTTGTTCCCCCTGCGCCCCCCTTTTCCCATCTCTGGAACAAAACATTCCCTCACTGTTCCGAGGGCTGGAGCAGCTGCCCAGCTGGCAGGAGCAGAGATGTTAATGCTGTCAGTGAAAGGATGAGTCACTTTGCAAAAGTTATTTAGAAGGGTCACCCTTTTTGTCCCCTTTCCCCTCCAGCCACCGATCCTTTTGGGTTCATCAGATGCTGGAGGTCTGCACTGGCTGCTGCCCGCAGAGAGCACAATGAAGGCTTGTCAGGGCAAGAAGGCTCCTGATGGGAGTCATAAACATGACTTGTCCCGTGTTTGACTGATCTGTTAGTCTCCTGAAAAAAGCTTCTGCCTGTCTTGGAAGCATGTGATACCAGCTCCAAGGCTGCCCTTTTCTTTATTTCTGTGTGGTGTTTTTCCCTGGGCTTTTTTTCAAAGTTTATTAGAAGGGAGTTCCCAGTGTATGAGAGGAACTCAGGAGTAAAAGATGGAAAGAGAATAGAAAACTGTAATACAGCTTCCTTTTGGTTCTTATTTTTTTGGAAATAGATCACTAAAAATCTGCCTTTTTCCTGGGAAAAACCAGTTCGTTCAAGTTTTTTGGAGGATGTACAGCTCTTCTAAGACCTGTCTCTGGTTGAGACCCCTTTCATGACTTGAATCTTATCCTCAACCCATAAGATTGTGACTGACGTTTGCTGCCTCTCCAAACTCCTGTGGGACCAGAGTGCCCCAGGAGCCAAATCTAGTGCACAAGCACTACTTTCTCCTTCAGTGAGGGCTTAGCATTGCATTCCCAAGTCAGCACCAGGTTTGTCATAGGGCAAATTTAGCTCGTTTACTTTCTCAGGTGGGAAAAGCTCTGGCTTTTGTGAAGGTAGCATTTGAAAGAAAGCTGGAGGCCAGCTGCTGTGAAGGTTGGTATTGGTGTAGTCATTGTAGTTTTCCTTATCAGATATGTTCTGATAAACATAAAATAAAGGTCTGTTTATCCTGACCACTTGCTATGTATTCATTCTCCCTCTTCACCTGAAATTGCTGGGTGGTTGCCATGGCTGTGCCCATGCACTCTCACATGCATGCAGTGATGGAGACCAAGCCCTGCAGTTCCCCCTGCACAGAGCATGGCCCTTCAGGCACACAGTGGTGCTGCACAGGTGTGGTGTCCCCTGCATGGCTTAAACCTCCTCAGGTGAGGATGCCATCCTGCAGAGTTCTGGTTATCAATGCCAAAACTGAGCTGTTGCTGGGGTCGTGCCAGTGAGGTGGGACTGGAAGCTGTTCTGGCCTCTTCTGTGATTTTTTGATGTGCAAAGGCAGTATGCCCATGACATGCATGGATCATCTTCTTTGTCCTTCTCCTTGAGTCTATGTCACCTGTGAAAAGCTGCTGAGAACTTTCTATCACTTCTTGGTATCAGTAGTTCCTCTGTCTCCTAATGTCAGCATGACTGCTAGAATTTTCATTGGCTGCTAGGAGGGTTCAGTTTCCTTGATTCCTTGATCCCTTGATCCTAATTTCCTGCCATTGATTTGGAAATTATAGGAATATTTTTAAAATTTAGTAGAGGGGGAAAGAAGAAAAAGAAAAAAAAGACAGAAATTTTGGAAAAGATTCAGGCATCCTTGATGACAATTGTTCTGGCTGGATAGAGGAAAAAAATTCTGAATCAAGTCTTTTGTTGCTTTTAACACTTAAAATGTTTTGACACTTCTCATCATTCCTTTAGAAATGTTTCTCATCACTTTTTAAGTGATCTGCTCATGACAGACAGGCATGCAGTCCCTTTCAGGCTGTGCCACAAATGGAGAAGCGCTGGCTCACAGTACTGATGTGGCAGAGGCTTCCACTGATAGCCAGTTGTATGTTTCCTTCTGAGCACTCTGTACCCTTGCTGGAACAGCTACATCTAACTGGTTAATCCCACAATTAGTTGTTATTTTTTTTTTTCTTCTAGGTGATCTGATGCTGCTATAACAAAAAAAGTTATTCTTTATTTCTAAAAGCTAGAAAAGTGTGCATGTGTGCCCACGTGTACGTGTTTTGCCCCTTTTCCTCCCTCCATGCAGCTTTCCCCTGGGGTACAAAGGTAAGTGTTTAATTTGGTAGATAAATTGAAATTCTGGCGTTTGAAAATGGCAGGCAACCTAGTTAAGCAAACTTGCATATGTAACTGGGAAAGAATGGTCTCTTAATGGAATTTAAATTAATATCTTTTCAAGATAATATGTTCCCTTCCTTGCTACATCCCTGGAAAGATACCCATAAGTTGACCATGAAATAACAAGCAACTAAGTGTTCTGACAGAAGAAATACAAACCCAGAATACTCATCAGTGGCGAACCAGTCTTGCGTCCTTTTGTGGCTGTCTAATTTGCCCCATGTAAAATACCAGATAAAGCCTGAATATTCAGATTAGAGGACTAAAATAGCCTCTATCAGAAGTTTATTCTGTTCTCTGATTTTTTTTGTCCTATTTTCAACCTTTATAGAGGTGACACATCCCTTCTCAGCGTTACTGGCTGCGTATTGTCAGTCTGGAGTACTGGCGCTCCATCTGTGAGCTCCGGCTAGCAGCAGGTACTGTAAATCATAGAGATTCATGACAAGGCTGTGAAGTTTTCTGAAGGACAAATCACAGTATCTGTGCAGAAAATTACTGTATCTAGTAACCAGGAGTGGTTCTTGGTTTGTTAAATGCTGGGATGTGTTTGGTGGTGCTTTAATCATAGTGAATCAAATGCACAGAAACCACAAGTGTATTCATGTATGTTCTGCAGCTCCCATCTTCCTCATGTGTTCACTTTCACACTAATGCATATGTCTGTTGCCTCCAGAAGAACGGAACTGAAGTGGAGCGTTGGGCTGTTCCAAAGTTTCCTTATAGATTTGGGCATGGAGAGGGTTGAGTCACCCAAAAGCATGTGTCTCCATGCTGCTACAGACTGTACTGGCTTGGATGGGAGGGACCAAAGTGTGGTGGGTCCAGTACCTGAATAGCCACAGCCTGGAGTTCTTCTGGTCTGTGATGACACAGGCTGCTTTGTGGTGATGTCCTTGGAGACTCAGCTTGGCTAGTTTGGAAGGAGGTGCAATTTGGATACAAATGTGCACCTTTTGCACATGTTTTTGGATCTGTTCTTCCCAATATTGTAGTTCTTATGGCATCCTGTGGGGTGCCAATAGACACATGTTTTCAGATGGTGGAGACTGATGATAGGAGCTTTTGGGGTTTAGAAGGCAGCTGATGGTGACCAACAGGATGAAAACAGCTAGGCAAAGGGACCTGCCCAAGAGGATGAGGTGACAGCAGCATGAAATGAGGAGTAGTTCTCACTATAGGACACGGTGGAAGAGTGCTTAAGGCGGATAATTTCTTGTGAACCAAATGCACCAAAGCCCAGTCAATGCAAACTCTACAGGGCTGATGATCAGAGTTTGTCCTTGAGTGTGGGACTGCCAGTGCTAGTTGAGATGGGAAGAAGGGCTATGACTGGGAAGGGAGAAGCCTTGGGGCCTCTCTGTAAAGCCTCTGCTTGTGCAACTCTGCTCCATCTCTTTGACTTCAGATGGTGTGCAGAGACACCATTGGACTAATATGGATGTACTTAACAACCATCTGCAGGGAACTGTGCCTGGAGAAACTGCCCTGGCACGTTCCTCAGTACATCCTTGGGACATCTGTGCATGCCTAGCTTCATCCTCTGTATTTCCAGCTCTTCACATGAATTCTTGAGGGAGACGAGAAATGAAGCTATTCCTAGAAATTCCACTGCAGTTACATGCCTTTTTTTCCCTAACTGGCGGACTCGTCCTTGCTTCTTTTTGGTGCCAATGTTAACACGTCTTTTGGCTGTTAAGGGTAGTTTTCAGACTTGTTTAGAAGAATCTCCTTCCTTTTCCCTGTGTGCCACTTGCTGTGCTCTGGGGAAGGGTGCAGGCCCATGGCAGTATTTCCCTTTGTAGGCTTTTGAGTCAATAAATTTCTGTTCCAGTAAGAACCTGGGCGCAGCCCAAAGAAGCACCACAGTGCAGAGAACAACAAATGCATTGCAAATGGTTTCTGTGCAGTACCTGTGTTGTATGGGGCACTCTAAGTATGTGAGTATGAAGCATTGTTTTCGGTGCTTGTTTACAGCCTGGTATGAAGACTGTGCATAAAGCCAGGAGAGAAGGGCATCTTTATGTCTTCTTATGCATCAAATCTCCTTGCTTGGGCTGCCTTGCCATCCTATGCAAGACTTTCATACAAAATATGCCTCTGTCCTTGGTGTGCCTCCCTTTGTGCTCTTGAAAACAGGAGAGAGATGTGCCTCCTTTAGGGCTGGCCCTGCTCCAGATTTCCTGGAGCCCCAGATGTGCCCCACAGAGCACCCTTGCCACCACTGAGCAGTGCTGTTAATGCTTCTGGCATCAAAATGCAGCTAATGACTTCTGCTTCTTCGTTCTCCCTCAATCATGAAGGGGGAATGAAGGGGGAGAGGTAAAAAAAGAAAAAAAAAAGAAAAAAAAAGAAAAAAGAAGAGTAAAAACCCAAAAAGCACATGTAGAAGGACAAAATTTCCCAGCTCAGTTTGGGATCAACCTGCTTCCCACCCTGCTGCCTGGGGGACTGTTTTTGGTGGTGATGCCTTTGGCACCATGCCTGACAGCAGCCATTCTCTTCAGTTTGCTGCTCCTAAAACACAATTTGGGCAAACTGTGTTTCTGAGTCCTGTTCACAAGAGTGTTCTCACTCAGGACAGAATTTAATTGCACGCTGGAGTCAAATTGAGATTGAGTGGGACTTGAGTGAAGCTTAAAGGGATGGAATATACAGTCCAGACCTGGATCTCATTTGCAGGCTGCAACAGCCCTGTTGTACCAAGCAAGACCTGTAGCTGAGGCAGACCTGGTCTCTTTCTAATTTTAGCAGCTGGATACAGAACAGACTATCCCAGTTGGGGCAGGAGTTCAGATTTTGTTGATCCTGCACCCTGAGTGCATCAGGGATGTGCAGGCAGGAGTGATTATCTTCATCCAGCTGCACAGATCTGTCCCTGGACCCCGTCTTAGCTGAGGTCCCATCTTTGGACCTGCAGATATGATGCTGGAGGGTCTCCAGAGAAAGACCAGAGCTGTGGCTTTTGAGGGAGGGGGGATGTAGAATGGGATGGGAGCCCTGCACTGGATCTGTGTTTGGGTTGCTGTGGGAATGGGCAATACAAAGTAACCCCTCTTCCTCGTGCTTGTTCCCACAGAGATTTCATAAAGTGTTGATGCTGTTGACTTCCTTTTCCTACTGCAGAGGGAATTTCGGGCCCCTGGGGACTCTGTTGTGTGTATGTGTGTCAGAGATCAAAGGAAGGGTGTGGGAAATATGGTTTCTCCTGTATGTCCCTGACTGGGAAGCACTCCCACAAGGCCTGTTCTGCTCTTATCAGCCCAGACCATGAGAGATAAACTGCTTTTCTCCAATCTGAGTAGCTCCAGGTAGTTTGGGATTGACCCTATGGGCAAAGGGCAAGACTCTGGCTTTGCCCATTGCGTAGGTGGGCTTTAGTTGGAGTGGCTCATTGCCAAGGACAGGGAGATTTGAAACGGAGTTTTCTGGTTTCGGCATCTGGTAGCAGAAATGTATTGTGGTCAAAACAAGTAATTTTCTCTTCAGAGGAGTGAGGCCAAGAAATCTGTCTAGCAAACTCATCCACTTCTGTGGGATTTTATTCTTAATTTCAACAAGTAAGTTGAAGAAAACTGAGTGTGGACCTCACACAACTCTGGTTGGAGAAAGCATTTAATTCCACCGATGAAGCAGTGTTTCCTAAAATAACAGCTTCGGGAACCTCTGCAATCTGTTTCCCTGTCTCTTACCCTTTTACAAGAACTGAGGAGCCTTTCAGCATTGTGAAGCAAGGCTGTGAAATAGCAACCAGAACAAGAGTGCCTCAGTCTCTCACACTCTATCTGGGGACTTATTGGGCTATTATTAGCAGGGGATACCAAATACATTCTGTAAATATTTGAGAAGCCCTGTGAAGACACATGCTCTATTATGAGCCCCATAATCGTTAAAACCAGGCAAAATGCAAAGAAAGAGCCAGAGCAGTTTACTCTTATCACCCCGTTTTGTTCTTGTCTGTGGAAGGAAATGCACTTGGATGCCTCTTGGGTCAAGGTTGAAAATTCTGTCTCTATTTCTTGGCAGAGAGGATTTTATTTGCAAGTGGAAAATGAACGGCGGGGCTGCTGAGCCCCTGGGCTGGCACATGGTGGTCTCCTGGCACAGAACTCGTGTGCTGGGGTTTGGGAGATGGTCTGAAGGTCGACGGGCTCCTCCAACGTACTGCGAGGTGCCTAACTTTAGTGAGGGATTTCCTTACAACTTCTTGTCCTCTTTCGGAGCAGGCGTGACCCGCAATCTCGGTTTCCATCGCTAGAGGGAGGAAAACTACACGGAATTATCGCTCTCTCCGGTCTCTGCTCTGTCCCTCCACTCCAGGCAGGAGAGACAGATGCTCTTAGCACCTAATAGGTGAGGAACACATAGAATTGTAGTAGGTGGGCTGTTTTCCTGCGACAGAATTTAATGAAAAAACCGAACTCAAACTTTAACAGTAGCAGATAGAAACCTTTTTGTATTCTTGAAGCACTGCACCACAGACACATCTCTTTTTTAAATTGAAAACGTAGCAAATGAAAATTAGTTTAAGACAAAGATGATGACAATTTCAACCTAGGAATGGGAACACGGCTTTAAACACAATTTGATCCCATGAGAAGTACTGGAGAATAACTTCCCTTTGCTTTCAGAACCTATTTCATGAAACCTAGTAGCTCTTTATCAATCTGCCCTAGACTTGTGATTATGAAAATTACCTAAGGTCAGCTTTGTCACCATGATGGCACTGAGTAGCTATGCTGTTTTTACCTTCGTCTGTGATTAAGGAGACCATCTATTTTCCCCCCAAGGTGTGCTTTGGTTAAATTAGACATGTCAGAATGATCTACTGTCCCTGTAAGAAGAAAACTAATGTGCATCTCTGCTCTAGACTTTTTTATGACAGCCATGGCCATAGCACCATGCTGTAAAGTGCTGCAGGCAAAGGTGTTGCCATCTCTTGGAAGATATGCTTTTGAGGAGCTGCTCTTGAGGGATGACATTGGACTTTTTTTTTTTTTAAATAATGTTTAAAATGAAAGAAAAAAGGTAAGGCAGTTAATTGCAGCATGGAAGTAATAGTAATAAAAATAGTAAGTAAAATAATAATAAAAATAGGAAGCAAAACTGACCAAGAATGTATGCGACCATAGCCTGTCTGTTGCTCAGGCCTGAACAGATAAAAACCAGAGACACTAACAAGCCAAGAGAAAAGCTGTGTGTGGATTTTTGTTCTTTTTTTCTTTTAAAATTTATTTATACGTTTAAGCAGAAGCTATTATGTGTTGTTGGTAGCAGTAGAAATCAAACAAAAAAGTCAGCACTTTTTTTCTTTCATAATGAAAGGAAGCAGGAATGGTGCAGGACTCTAACTCTGGAGAAAATTAAAAGATGGAACCATAATGAGATTCTTAATGTGTGACTCAGAAGTGGCCACACTTGTAACCGTCTGGGTCATTATCAGGAGGGGAAAAGGACAGGGCAGAATTACACCCCCTCCTTCCTCCCGCCTTTATCTTTTGATGCAAAAAGAAATATGCATATCCATGCTGTGCAAAATGTGGCTTCTGGCAGTGAAAACAGCATGAAAGGGCTGAAACAGCAGTAGATTCCTGTAGGACAGAACAGGGGGGTATTCTGCTGTGCTCTGGGCTCTTTTTCCTTGGGGAAAGCCCCGTCTGGCTGCAATGTTGGATGGGGCTGGCAGTGGTGGAAAGTAGTAAATTTCTTCATCCAGAGCCTGTCCGAGCACTGCCGGTGCTCGGGAAGAGAGGACGGGTTCCAGGAGGGGATGAGTGCCCGAGAGGAGGGTGTGCCAAAAAGATGTGGCTGGCAGCGGAGCAGCTGGCCTCTGCTGCTAACTCAGATTGGCTTGCCCAGGAGGATCCTAATTACAGCACAACTGCTGTCTCCATAATCGCTGCGGCAGGAGCAGCGCGGGCCATAAGGCACTGAAAGGGACCTGGATGTGGCAGAGGAAGATTATTAGAGCTACTGCGCTCTGTCCTGGCCATCGAGTTGCACAAAACCCACCAGATGTCAGGCAGGAAGAAATGGGTCATCCTCAGTGTAGGCTTTTGCAGATAATGCCATTGACTGCTTATACGTGAACAATGTGATTGCACAGTGGGTTATGCCTAACTGAGAGTATTCGTGGGGAAAGCTTTGGAAATGCAGCGAGTCTGCTTGGGCACTTGGGTCTGATTTGCAAAGCAGCAGCCACTTGTGTGGCTGGTGTCAGATGGGAATAACAAAAGATACTCAGACAACTCCTGGTGAAGGACTGTAGCTGTGTCGGATGTTCCCTGTGTACCAGGAATGCTGGCCCTCACCCACCTGCACCATCCGATGACAAATGAAATCATCCTTGACAAAACCTGGGCCTGGCAATTATCAAGAAAAGCAGTGATGAGCAATATGAAAACTATGCTTTAGGATGTGAATGTTATTATTTTTTGTTTCCTGGTATGTTTCCAAGGTCAGCTTCTTCAGATATATTTTGAAATCAAAACAGTAAGCTCAGACAACAAGCATTCAGGGGGAATGCATTAAAGCAGATGTGATTTTTGTAGTATGGGCAGTGTGCTGGCAACTGGAAGTTACTGCTCATGCCTGTTGCATTTAAGACCTAGGGTAGGAGTTGCTCCCACCACTTCATTTATAAGACAAAAGCATCAAAGATTTTACAATGCTCTTTTTGGAAGTGCTCCCTCAGAAAAGGACTGTGAGATGTTAAACCTCATCTTTGACTTTCAGGCCAAGTGTTCCCTGAGCGGAAAATCTGGTGCTTAGTCCCTAGACAGAAATAAGGGAAGGAGGGTGCAGGTAAAGTGTTATTCCCTGTATCCTCCCACTTGCTTTCCAGCAGAGGACAGCCCCCGCTGCTTCCCCGAGGCTGTGCCCGAAGCACGCATTTTTCCCTTTCGCCAGACTTTAATCACATGCAATCGCCTTATGGATAGCCGGGGCAGTAATGGTGATCTTAAACATTGCTGGATGCCTCACGTTGGCTTTATCTAAGTCTGTTCACACTGTTGCAGCTTTTCTTGCTGGTGACGATGTGGCGGAGAAGGACAGAGTGAGAGAGTGAGATAGTGTGGAAGCGGGAGGCCGTGCCAAGGTGACGAGCTCGCATCGGCATCTGATGGTGCTAATCAGGGACCATGTATATTAGAAGGTGTCTTTTGATAACGTGCTTTTATAATTTAACCCTCCTTATATTTTTGGATATATTATTTGTGTGGGGTTTACAACCCGAATCTGCTTAGGTGCTTCTGGTTTCTGACACAGCAGCAGCCTTTGAATCAGCGAGTGTCTGCTCTTGCTGCTTAATCTCTGAGGCAGCCAATTTGGGGACAGAAGGAGTCTTTACTTTATCTGCTCCAAACACACTTGTACTTTATTCCTTTGTATTGGGAAAACAGGAAAAAAAAAAGAAGTGAAAAAAAGGGAAAGAAGTGCTGTGTGTGTGAGCACGTGTGTGTGTGTTTATATAGTATGGGAGACAGAGACTAAACTGAGCAAGTGTGGGAGGGTGAGAACCTTTATTGTGCAACAAACTGATGGCACCAAATATGCTGCATTTGTTGTGAGTTAAAAGGTTTATACAAAGATTTTCTTAGTAGTGTCTAAGATCTTAATAGGGTAATTAATCTTTCTAAGTGTTACTGCCAGATTATGGGATCAGCTATTACCCCTGGCTACAGAGAACTCCTTTGTGTGTTGCTATGAACAGGACTAAGTGATGAGACTACTCCATTTGCCAAACAAAGATATGGTTGCTGCTAGCTTGTTTATGTTTGAAATGTGTTTTCTGGTGCAGGAAGAGAAGGCAGCACCATTTCTTTGGGAATATTGGTGCTCTTTAAAATGAGCCTTATTAGGGGGAGAAGGGCATGAAGCACTGTAGAATTTCCAGAGCTTTATAGAAAAGTGCATATATATTTTAAGAGACATAATGATGAGTTGTTTGGTTTGACAGGGTTTTTTTTTTTTTTCTAAGCAGGAAAATAAATAGATAGCTAATGTAATTGTAAGAAAGCAGCTGTAGGAATAGATAAAAAGTGGTCTCTACTTAAAAACTTCTGCATGGAATTCAGAAGCCAACCACTTTAGTTGAGGAATTAAAATCCAAGTTGTGTTGCAGGAGGATAGGGTAGGACATAGAGGATGTGGAAGAATTTTCTCGAGAAACAAGCTTTGCTCAGTCCTGTTTATTCATAAATGAGTCAAAACTAAAGGTTGTTTTATTTACTAGATAAGGGAACTTTTTCCCAGTGACATTGCAGGCAGGGGGGCAGGGAGAAGAGGAAAAACCAGCATGTTACCCCATGGTTGTCAATGCTGAAACAACTGCGTCATTGTGGTGAAATGTCTGCTTGGCCAAATTTTGACATCTCCTGTGCTGCTGAAGGAGCAACCTCTGATCAAGATCAGTATAAACTACTCTGTCCACATAATTTAACCTGGTCTAGTGAAGGCTGTCATGTTCTTTAGTGACAATTAAGGAAAAATCCAACTCCAGGCTTTATTTATCCATCATATAGCTGGTTTGAACCTAGGATTGCTCTTAAGCCACCCCAGAGGCATCACCTGTGAGTGACTGTTCATGTGTGGGCAGGTGTGCTTCCTGCGTAGTAGCAATGGTGATACTGTCAAGTGTTGAGATTAAGTGCTCCGGGCTGGGACAAGTTGCTGACTTTTTTCTGGGCATTGGGTGAGAGAACACACTCACAGGGTATGCGGGAGGAAACCTTTGCTTTGTGGCTGGAGACGTGTTCAGTTTGGGGAAAGGCAAGGAAAAGGGTGGTCATGGAGGCTGGAGCAGGAGGAGAAGGGAAAGTTGCCATCTTCTGCCCTGCTGGAACACATTGATGCTGATGGCATGCTGCAAGCCTTGGATTAACAGGGACCTTCCCTTTATGAGAGCAGGTACCTCACACAGGGTCAGCTGGCACTATCCACTCATCTCTGTGGCCACCATGGGGTTGTGCGCTCTCTTCTTTGTTTGCTCTACAATGGTTTACAGCTGAACAATGATGAAAAGGAGAAGCTGCAGAACCTTGTTCACCCTCTTCTCAGTCTCAGTGGGAAGTTTACATTCATACAAGGCTTGGAGGATCTTGAAACTGTGCCAAACCACCAGAATAAAGTCATGATGCTACAGCTTGGCATAGTGTTGAGGAAGACTCCCCGAGGGTACACTGTGTGGAAGTAGGAAGTAGGATTGAAGTGGGGGGTCAGCCAGGTTTTGTAGATGTTTATTCTTGATGGTGACACGCCCCTGCCTGACTTGTCCCTAGACTGAGACGGTGAAATCCTGGCACTGCTGTCCTGGTAGGGCTTGCACAGTGCTGAGCTGCTCCTGCTGGGCTCATTTGCCTTCTTTTGTGGCAGGTCCTGCTGGCTGGCCACTTATTAGGGCCCAGGGAGGAGCATGATCTTGGGGATGCCTTCCTGGTCCAGAGGGTCAGGGGAAAGGAGCTGCTTAGCTGATGGTGGTGGGGTGGGGAAATCACCAATTTCTCCCACTGGACTGTGTCAGTGGGGCTATTCATGAGGACAGAAAAGGAAGGTGATGCTTACCCCACATCCCTAAGAGTGGTGATGGCTGAAAGCCCACCACAGCTTTCCAACCTGCTGCAGGGTCCTCATCTGTGCTTTAAGTGATTGGAGTATGCTTCCTAGGAATTGAGGAATTGAGTACTTTTTTGCCTGAAAGCTACAGTGAGCTTCTGGCTCCATCCTGGTGTCCCAGCATATGCAGACCTTCTCTCCCCACACCTAGCACCAGGATTTCTCACTCTGTAATGCTGCAGAGATGTGCACTTTTTCTAAGTAGTTGTCTTCATTGGTCAAATCACATTTACAGCTTTCTGCATTCAGTATTTGGGATGTAATTTGCTTTACAAATCTCAGCTTGATTCTAGAGGTGATATGCAATGTTAGATGCTAAAAACTCTGAAAGAAAGTCTTTGAAGATAATTACAGCTACCTCACCACAAAGAAGCTCTGAGGGTTGTAAGGAAAAAACCCAAACAAATCCCTATTAATGCAGAGTTAAGATGACCCAGTTGTAGCAGAGACCTTTCCAAATGGAAAATTCGAATCCAGGAAGTACAGAATCAACGTACATGCCAATATGACATTAACTCTGGCCCCCTGGAGCTGGTGCTGCTCACTGGGAATTATCTGCAACCACTCCAGCTGCAGTCACTGCATTAGCTGGAGCTGTATTGAATGGTGGGAGGATTAGCTGGAGTTTGGCAGAGCTTGGAGGATAAAAGGAAAAAGTTTCAGGGTGGGTGAGAAGGGAGGCTGAATGCACATACCTGTCTTTGTGCTTGTAGGGGAACTTCAGAATTTCACTTCAGCACCAAGATGCAGTAGGGAGACATACCTAAAATTGGGGTTTTTATGGTAGAAAAGGATAAGATAACACTGACTTACAGGTTTAGTGCTGGCTGCTGTAGGCTGTGTGTCTGGGTTAGATGTGCATAGCTTCCCTCTGGCACAGCACACCTGCAGTGCAGTTGGCACTGGCACAAGGAAGGGGTTGGATGCTGTCTCACTGCAGTCATCAGTGCTCGTCCTCCTCTCCTTGCATCCACAGAGTGTGGTGTTGGAGGACCGAGGTCAGGAAACAGTTGTGCAACTGAATTTTCTTATTTTCAAAGGATTGCTTACCCAGACTGATACATATTACTGGGCAGCCCAGGGTTTCTGATAGCAAAGATATTTGTCAATATCAATAGGTTTATTCAATAGTAATAAAAATGGGATTTTTTTAATCTCTTTTTTTTTGTTGTTCTTGTTGAAAATAGTGGTGATTTAATCAGTTGAAGTTAACACATAGGTTTTTGCTTGATATATATATCACTAAAAAGGAAATTGGGTGTCTAGTGATGATCCAGTGGTTGCGTTCTTTATATGTAACAAAATCAATTTTTTTTTGTGTACAATGGAAATTATAGTAAAGTTTTGAAGTGTCTGTGGGCTAGCAGAAGAGGAAAGCAATTCAAAATTGTGGTCTGTCTTTCCAAGTCTTCAGTATTTTCTCCCATGGGGGCTGCAAGAGCAGGCTGATACATCTCCATCCTTCCTCCCTGCATTTCAGGCAAGGTGTAGTCTGAGTCGGCAGAGACTTCAGACCTCTTTGAAGACTCAGCCTTTAAACAGAAAAGATTTCCAGGCCTGTATGTGAGCCAAGCTGGCCCTCTGCTGTATCAGATGCACCTGAACCTCTTCTCTTATCCCTGGTTTCTGGCAAACCTAGCAATATGAGGAAAACATTGCAACGAAGTGATAACATTATTTCAAGAAGGAGCTAAAAAAAGCCCCTGGGAGAGAAGGGATTTATTAATAAGTCATGGGACTTCGGTATGCCTCAGGCAACATTTTCAAACTGTTGCTCTCCCAGATCAGTCACTATAATTATACTACTTCTCAAACAGAAAAGGACAACATGGGAAATTCATCTAATGTAATAACATAGGTCTGAGCCTAGAAAGCAGAACAAAATGGGTTATTGTAACAGAATAGTAAAATAGGTGTGACTGCAGAATAGTGGGTCAAAGCAAACCTTCAGATGAGTAATTATTGCTTACTATCCTGCTCATTCTATTTCATCCTTAGGTATTTAATTACATAGTTTTCCTTTTTTCCTGTCCTAACATGCACCACCAAGCAATTTTTTTTTCTTTGAGCCTTGGAAACAGTACTACTTGATTGCTTTATTGGAGCTGCTCTCTTAAATATAAAACTTTGAACAATCTGAGCAGTGGTAGGAGCAGATTTTGTAATTATTACTCTGTCTGGAGAGTGTAAGACAGATGAGAGTGTCCTTGTGCTGGGTGCTGGACCTCTTGTGTTAAGGCAGGAACTTAAAAGAAGTAGAGCTCTCAAGAAAACCACTATATTCTGTGCAACCTGCAGCCCTTGTTTGGAGTTAATTCCATCCTTTGAAATGGGTTAAGTGCAAGTTCAAACAGGATGTTGCCTCTACAGTGTCCCTATCTGGAGATGAAAAACTAACTTCTTTGCTAGGATGTTCACTGGCTAAATGTAGTAAATGATGCCTCTGTGCCACTAGGCCTGGAAAAACAGGACTCAAGTGTTTTCTTAAAAAAAACCCCAAAATCCCTGCCTGCTTAGGTGCTTACAATGTTCCTGTCATTTTAGTCTTCAAACGCCTTCTATTCTAACATCTCAGCTGATAGCACAGTGAAAAGTAAATCTCTCTCAAGCATTTTCCTCCCTCTGAGTAATAGCTAATCTAATAATAGTTTGACTCCTACCACCACAATAGCTCTCTCTATAAAATGTGTAGAGGGAGGAGGATAAGATTTCATCTCCTCGCTGGTGATCCCAAACTCCCTGGAAGTAGGGCAAAAGTACTGAACTTGGACCCTGCACTGCTTATGTATCACCCTAAAGATGTTTTAGAGGTTTAAACATTTCTCAGATTTGGCTATAAAAAATCCAGCAAGCCCAAGCAACCAACCTTCCCCAGCAATACACATCCCTTTCACTTTTTGTTATTTTTTCCCTCTTGTGTTAATATTTCCCTTGTTAGTATTTCTGCATGAGAAACTATTTATTCATTTATTTTGTGCTTTTACATCAGCCCTAAATGGTCTTCCTATTAGCACAGGAAGCTGGCAGCAGCCAGTCTGCAGCCTTTGGATAGTCAACTAATTAAGGGAAATGCAGGTGTGGATGGATCTATTGAGTCTATAAATAAGTGCCAAAATTTTAAGTTATTGGTCTGTGAGTGTTAACAGGTGGAGCACAGTTGTTATACCTTCAATGGAGAGAAAAAGAAGGGTTAGTGGAAATTATTTCTTCCCCCATGATTTAAAAGCTCTTCAGTAATAAAATATGTCTGTTAAAAAGAAAAAGAAAAAAAGAAAAAAAGTCCTTGTCTTGTACATGTTTAGCCTGGAAGACAAATAAAGGTAGCGTAGGGGTTCTTATTTTCATTGGCCTGGACTTGGTGATGAAATGGATGGTCTGCAAAGAAATAATTCATATTCTCAGGCTGACACTCAGAAACATAACTCACGAATGACTACAGATATTAGTGCCTATTGTTCCTTTGCAGTTCTGTTTATAAATAAAACTTTCTCTGCCTTCAGTCGAACGCTCAAAATGTTCTAATCTGCAAAAAGCCTCTTCCCTCAGTGCTAAAGAAAAATATGATCTATTGAACAAAGTATTATACAAGGGATTTTGTGTCTAAGAATATATTCTCTCCTCACACTGATTTATCCTCCTCCCCAGTTTCTGAACTGACTTTCTTCCTTTGTGCTTGATTTAGTAATTTATTCAAATACTTCTAACCAGGGGGCATTTTTCACCAGGGTGCAGTGGCAAGAGACCACAAAAGCATTTCACAACATGTACAAAATACATTAAACCACTTTCAGGGTAGTATAACGTGATAGGATAATGTTAGAATAAAAACATGTAAACCAACCACCTACTACCTCGACTGGTTTCATTAATTTTGATCTCACTGATATAAAAGTCTTCTTCATGGATATATATTAATCTTTTCTGGGCTGTGTGTAAATTTAAATGCAAGCAATAAATGAATGCTTATACTAAAGCTTACATGTGTCAGTCTGGGAAAAGCGAGGTGAGAGAAAAACCCAGCAGTCAAAACTTATGCATTGTTTATATTTTAAAAAATTCTGGGAGCATCTAACCAAGGTAACAGGTGTTGATTTGGAGAAGTAAGAAAGGGGATTTGTGCTCTGAGGCTTTGGGGAGGCATTGATGGTTTTAGGGACTTTAATTTCTGAATGTGTTTTCTGATTTCTGGAATCAGAATGGGACATTTGCCTTTCCCCTTCTTTCCTGCCTGTTAAATGCTTGGAGATGGGGAGGGGGAGAGTTTTTGAGGTTAGATGGTCACTATGGATCATCTTTTAGTGTCAAGTCTGCTTCTCAGGGCACTCAATCATGTGCACATGTGACCTCTGCCTGCTAAGTTATAGGATGCTCTGTCTTGGAAAGGGGGATGTTTATAACTTGTTTTTTGCCCCTGGTTCCTCTTTGTATGGTTAATGAGATATTCACTAGAGCAGGGATTGGGACAGGGTAACCAGCCTTCCCAGCTAAGTGTACTAATTAGTCTCTCTCTCTCTTAATGAATTCATACATATTCATTGAGAAGCAGAACAGCTCCAATAGGAGAGAATCAAGGAAAAACTGAATACCCTGCAGCCTACCTGATGGTTATAACTTTCTCCTGATGGTTACAGAGCATGGCTTAATTTCTTTGAAACAGGTGGAGGGAAGAAAAATGCTTTTCAGCCTCTAGGGTGAATACTCTGACCACTAGAAAATTGCAGGCAAGAGTCTGGTCTCCTTTTGCAGCATGTGTGTGTGTTCATCCTTACTTCTGATCTTCTTTCACTGCAAGTGCCTTCAATACAAAGTTTTTTCAAACTGGATCTGAAGAAAATGTTTGGCTTGCACTTGTTTTCTGGCAAAATAAATCTTAATTTTAAGAGCTGATCTAGAACAGGTAAATATTTCCTTTCTTTATACTGCCCCAGAAATATTTCTTTGGTTTGATAAAGGTACAAGGTGAAATGGCATTACTGATGTCATTTTACTGAAGTGCTTTTTAAAGCACTCAAACCCTACCCTGCTTTTGTATTTAATCCTCAGGAACACTTATGTCTTGCAAAAAAAAAAAAATTTGTCACTAGAACAGAAATTAATAAAAAAGAGTTGAAGACAGGTGAGTAAGCCTAGGCAGAGAGTACTGACAAAATCCATCCTGCTGATGTAAAGCTGGCTGTGAAATGGATGCTAAAAATAAACCTCAATTCTAAAAGTCAGTTCTGACAGACCTGGGTCCTGTTTCTCTCTGTAACATAATTTGCCACAATCTGTGGGCTGATGTTGCAGTAAATTAGGTTCGTGATACTTACTGTTAATGAGTCACTGAATAAATACATCTGTATAAATTAGCCCACAATTTGCCTGTTGCAAAAATAAACAGTTTTGATTTCCTGTGTGAGCAGCATGGCAAGCATTGTGCATATGGGGTTTTACTAAACACTAAAGATGTTAAACTGTGGGGAGAGAAAGTGTTCACAAACAGGTACTTGGGTGGCATCTGGTGGGATGCAGAGGTTCAGCTCTACTCTGCATCCCATTAAGTTGGAATGGGGATGTGTAAGGCAGGGTGGGGCAGGAGGGGTCAGCATACAGATGTGGAGAATCAAGACCCTGAGGTCTTTAGAGCTATCATCTTGTTTTAAACTGAGTGTCCTCTCTGTCAGCATGCATGAGAACAGCAGCAATAAATCATGTACCCAACAGCAGTTAAAGATGTTGTGTTTTGGTAGTATGGTGGCTTGAGCCTCATTGCACTAGACCCAGTATAAGACCAAAGTAGGAAATGTTCCACTCTCAAAGTATTTTACAGTTGAAGTCTGAGAAGATGTAATAATACTTGGAAGGAAGACAACAAAACCAGTAACGAGGACTTGGGTTTATATAGGCCAGATATTTGCACAGTCACAGTAGGCACTCCTATGCTTCTTGTGTGTGTTTTTAATCTCCAAGTATGGTAGTCCAAGTGTTTTACAAGTTACCAAGTCTGGAAAAACTTGGCTACCTGTTTTTTTCTGCAACAACCCCCCCTCTTCCCCTCCCATGCAATGACTTCAGCTGAGGATGTGGGGAGACAGAACTTAGTTCAATTCTCAGTCCTTGTGAGCTGAGTAGTGGGTTTAGCTATAGAGCTGTGCTGCAATACAGAGAATAATCATATCATGTCAGTCTCCCTGAAATGGCTGTCTGTATTAAGCTCTGGGTCATTTCCAAAGGTTGCAAGGAGCTGCCTGTCTGCTGGCACTAGACATGTGACCTTAGTGAAATGTCTCCTTCAGCATCTACAGGCTGTGTTGTGTCACACTGATACACGTTTCTACCTTAACACTCACTCAACAGCAGCTCCCTGATGTGACAGTGTTTTTCTAATTCATAGATGTCCAAGGAGATGGATGCCTGTGTAATGTTCTGTCTCTTTGCCTAGCTGGTCTGATAAAATGGATATCCTCACACAAAGTCATTAAGAGAGTGGCTTATGATAGCATGCAGGAATAGCAACTTCAGTGCTTAATCCCCTGTTGCAGATGTTTCTTCTGTAGGTGACTGATCATACTGTCAATGAAATAGGTCTAAAGAACACTTAGCAATTTGTAGGGTCATTTTGGTGGCTTCTTTGGTTTGGAGATGACTTGAAAAGCACCTGACAAACCTTCATCTGGTCAACACTATTCTCTATGGGTGGCATTTTCTAGGCAGAATTGTGAGCTTTTTATGCAGCTGACTTCTAGCTCTCCTGCCATCAAACATGGTCTTTACTTGTTGGCACACAATGCTGAGCTTCTTCATCTTCTTTATGTCTCAGAATGCTACATGCAGGTGGTCAAGCTGGAATTTACTGGCTGGCTCCCTGGTCAGTCCAGGGAGCAAGTGGACCCTGCTAGAGGATGCACTTGTCAGGATCCACCAGCACCAAACAGCAATGATACACACAAAGCTCACCTCTTTGTGAGAGCCTTGTGGGCTGTGGGAGGAAAAGGCTGAGAGATATATGGAAAGCACAGAATGAATTAATGAGCCAGCTATGCAGTGGGAAACCTTAGTCTGACCAGGAGTAAACAGGGAGAGTAGAGCTATTTAAGCTTAACCTTTTAACAATGAGATGTTTCTCTGAAAGTCTATTGTATACTGAAACAATAATTATGCAGTTGTTTATTGTACACACATGAGTGCATTTATGTACATATGTGCACACAAACACACACACACACACACACACACACATATATATATAAATATATATATATACACATGCACATGATCTATACATACCTGACTAAAGTCAATTTGATTCTGCAAAGCAGTGAGCAAGCTTGTTCTGTATGGAAAATTTGTAAACTCTCTCACAGTGCTGAAGACGTATTTGCAGAGGTTATCATTTGCCCAGCAAGGTTAATGTCTCCAGGCTCCTGCTCTGGTCAAGGGGAAGGCAGAAATTCCTCCTACATGCTAAAGCAGCAAAGACAGAATTTTTTCTTCTGGTAATTTCTCTGTGGGAGAGCTTTTCTCTTGACAGAGATGGTCTTTTGGGTAAGACTGAATCAATGCCCATCACAGGGAGATGTGAACAAGGAGAGACCACTTTTTTCTGGTTTTGAGAGAAATGTCTTTAAAGTTAAGCTCCTACCTCAGTGCTCGTGGCTTTTAGTCAGAAAGAGGGCTCCTGGCTCTGCCCCCAGCTGCCAGCAGCAGGACCTGGAGGGGCTGCCCCACTTGCTGTAGGACAATCTGGGGGATTGAGGCTGAACTCGCCTCCCCCTCGGTACGCTCTAAGCCTTGGCTCCATTTCACAGCTCTTCATGGAAATGACTCCCTGTTCTGGGAGGGACTCAGCCTCTTCTCAAATGATAATGCAATCCAGACATGAATTGGCAGAAATGTCATGAGACTTCTTATTCTTGTATATTTCCAGTGCGAATGCTCTCAAAATATCCTGGGAAGGCAGCCTTGGCATTTTTTCTGATGAACTGACACTGACCTGACAGCTTATTGTGGTTTCTTTCCCCAAAGACAGTTGTATGGAAAAGAAACTGAAGAATCCCTTTCTCATCCCTAGTTTGTTTTCCAGCTGTACTTATATTAAAAACTATCATTTTTCTACGCTGTATTTTAATAATTGCTGCTCTATCAAAACACAGTTGAACTCCACCTTTAAGCATATGCCAACATTGACTTAGAACACATCAACCTCTGAATCATGTATAACATGCATTTTAGGAGGCTTAGAGCACCAGGGAGAAGAGGGCAAACAAGAGTTTAATATCCTCCTCTGAGCACAAATTCAGAGGGGTAACTTCCTCTCTCAATACACGGGGAGCCTAGGGTGACTTGTCTCCTTCAGTGTTGGCACCTAATTTTACTGCCTAGAATTGGGCAGAGTGAATAGCTGCTGGTTATTACATTTGTGTCTTGAGGTGACAGGATCCCTCCTTCTCTGCTTCCCTCTTTCCTCAGGTCACAGACAGGGATCCCTGATATATCCTGAATGATGCAGGGAGAAAAAGTGTTTCATAGGCTTTTTCCAATATTGTTTTCATATGTGAAGGAGCTACTGATGTGGTACAAGAACAGTCACTGGGAAAAAGGCTCTGAGGATGGACTGGTGTCAAGTACTGTTTTTGGAATCCTCTAACAGCTGGGAAACATGAGTGCCTGATTTGGTGAGCTCTGATGTTGTACAGTGATAGGGAAGGACCTTAATACAGACCTTGGCCCCCACTGTGTGTAGTCTGCCCATTTTAGGGGAAGATAGGCTAATTTTGAATTCTCTGCCTAATCTAGACAAACTTTCCTAAGAAAGAGATCCTCAATTGTCAAAACCAAATGATTCAGGAAGGAAAATTGCATTTCTTTATGTGTCTGTCCAGCATAGTTATGAACGGGTACAAGAAGGTAGGCTTGAGCAATTTAGCTGAAATGTCACAGGAGAGCTGTAGTGGAGTTAAGAACAAACACTGATCTTCAGCCCCACGGAGCTGACCTTCATGTGGGCTGTTTTCAATCCCCAAACCAGAATGGCAGCATTTCATAACATGTAAATGCATATTTTTTCATAAGATGGAAGATATGAGGCACTGGAGGGATGAATTTGCTGGGTTTTTTCCTAGGTGTTTTTTGTTGGGGAGCTGCGTTTGCTGCCTGTCTTCTCTGGCCTTTCCTGGCATTTCACCAGGGCCAGGCACCTCTGTGGTTCCTGGTTGTTGATCTCTAGCCACCAACCACTGAGATGCCAGAGCAGATGGGATTGATGCTCAGAGTGCAGCTTGGGAAGAAGCTTTCTTCTTGTTTCTAGGTCTTCCAAAAACTTCTCAATGGCAGAGATGTGTCACCTATGGACAACTGAGCTGCTTCTTCCGTGGATGAAAACCTGGGAGAGAAGCAGGTGATCCTCATCAAGCTGGTTTTGGGCCAGTGGCCCAGTTGAGCTAATAGTTTGTATACACCTGATACAAAATCAAATGTGTTACCCAGCCAAGCACTTAATTTTTAAATCAAACTCAACTTAGATATGTTGGTAAAGCTTGGCAACCTGAATGGTTGTTCACAGAGAATTGAACTGCTGCACACTTGTTAGAAGGGCAGAAAACACAGTCAGTGCCAAAGCTGTGAAAGCACTGCACTGGTAAAACATCATAGCATGACAGGCAAATCACAAATCTATACTACAGAAGAGTTTGAAATACAGTGTGTAGAAATATTTACAGACCATGGAGATTAAGAAATATTGCTGACATGGTTGGGGGAATCAATACATGAGGGTAATTATGAAATGCCACTGCCTTCTGAGGCAAAAAATATAGGTCCCTATCCTACCCTAAGAGTACTTATTGTGGACCTTTATAACGTTTTGCTGAAAGCAATATAAAGTTCAAGGCATTTCTGTTCCTCAGCTGAGTTATCTAACTGGAGGCAGTATTAGCCTATAGAAACGTGTCCCTTTCCTCTAGCTGTTTTAAGGAAAATAAAAAACATCCTGGAAAGCAGGATTAATGAAGTGATAAATGTTAGGAGAAAGGAATATTTAAAATGCAGAAAATTTAAAAGTTGTAAAAATCAGATCCTCAAATTTTCATGGATCTCCAAGTTTGATTCTGGGAATGTAGGGATCAAACTGAAGTACGCAATTTAGGATTTCTTTTTTCTATTGGATTTCTATAGGTGTGATTTAGCTTTTCTTGTGCTAAAACAGTTGTAAGGAGGATAATGCCCCTGACAGTGTTTCAATATAGCCTCTGTTTATAGTTGCCAAGAGGATTTTAATTTTCTTTCTTTTTTTACTGGGCTGTGAATTATTACGTGGCCTGTCAAATATGTTGGGAATTTGACTATTTAAATCTTGTGAAGGATAAGGCAACTCACCCCTGCAGTAAAGCTATGAGCAGGATGGAGCTAGAGGCACATTGGCCTCCTCTGCTTTAAATGCTAAAATTCATCTGAGCTGCAGTGGTATGGTCTGTGGCTGCTGCCTGGTTAGGTGCAGTCTGCAGAGAACAGGATCCATGGAAGCCATCTCAGACAGCTGAGAACACAATGAACAGCAGAGCTGTTCCTCTGGCCCTTGATCCATCTGTGACAGCCCAGCAAAAGCTGCATTAAGGTCACCTACCAGCTCGTGCTTTGACGCTGCCCATGCAGGATGGCACTGCTAGCCTGATGGAAATGGTACCTCAGCAGAGAGTTCTGAAGAATTCCAGAGTGGCAAAAACAAAGCTGTTGCGTGGACAGCCTTAGAAGAGAGGGGATGAGTAGCAGGCTTGTGTTGCTCTAGGACTCTTTAGATGCTAGTTGGATGAAGAGAAGTTACAGCAGAACCCGAGGGTTTGGAAGCAACCAAGGAGGAAGAGCCAAAATATCTGGAGGCAGCAGAAGCTGAGTTTCTGCTAGCACTGGAGACCAGTCGACCCAGCCCAAGCATATTGTTACTGTTTTATTAAAAGGGTTGATTTGGAGAATGTTGTGTTTGCAATTCAGCATCATGCCTCGGAGCCTTGATTTCAAGCCTTTATTTATATGCTTAATTGTTGCTATGGAAATTCAATATTTAAAGAGGTAATTATTGCTGGTCTTGTTGCATGTGTCCATTTCTGATGTCCAGCTGTTAGCTCTTTAGCTCCAGTCTAGCAGATTAATTACTACTATTGATTACTTTGAGCTTCTCTCTTCACACCTGCAGTCTGTGTAATTAGCCGGTGGCCTCCTCTGAAAATTAGGAGCAGTTTCATTTTGGCACCTTGCCACTTCTCAGCCATGTGCCTTACACTGATGAACAAAAGCAAAGCTATTTTAAATAGAGATATCTGGGCAATGAACTCTTTGTATTTTTGAACTATCTGTGGATGACTCAAATCACTCTGTGTTAGCAAATATTGCACCCCATTGGAAGACCCCTGATAGTAAAAGAATAAATAGATTCCAAAGTACTGGTATTTGTTTTGTCTGCCCACTAGTCAATAAATGCTGTTCTGGCTATTTGAGGTTTACTGTCCACAGTGCTTTCTTTCACTAAGTGGGACCCAGCTCTCTGAGTGCTATTATTTCTCCTTTCAACTTGCTTTCCTGAAGTGGAGGTTTCCTCTCTCTGCTGTGTGTGAGAGATTTCTATTGTTCTTACTGAGTGCTACCAGGGCACATCAGAGGAACTTTAAGTAGGAGAGCAGGAGGCTTATGTGTGTACCCAAAAGGCCCTCCTCCATCCTCTCTCTTCCCAAGCACTGTGTTTGTCTGTTTTCCTGTGCCCACTCAAGGCTCTTCTTGGAAAGACAAATCTGTGCCACATTCCCCTCTCTGCACATCACAAAGGCAAAGACTAAGTGTTCAAAGACTCTATTTTAAGAAACAAAATATAATTCTTCTGCCACAGGGGTCATGGCTTTCTCCTCTCAAAAAAGAGAAGCCTTTCTTTACGTTTGCTGGGTTGCTGAGCACAGGTCATGCCAACACTGTGTGATTTTGACATAAGTAGTGTGCTGGGTGGAAATGAGAGCATGGGGACAACTGTGTCTTTGCTCTCTCTGGGCGAGCATCCAGTCTAGATTTATAGCACACCAATGGCAACCCAAAAGCACAATACGGGTGGCCTGTGAACCGAAGTGTGCTGAAACTCAGTGTTCAGGAATTAACTTTAGTATTAATGCTGCATGACTGGATGCTGTCCACACATTAGCAGTTTAATGTGTCATGGTTCTGGGTTGCGAGTCTCCAGAGCCAAGGCAGCAGTAAAGGCCCTCTCTGCTTCATGGGTCAAACATCATCCTGAAAGTCCTGGTGAAGCTCAGGAGAAGGGAAGAGACTCATCCTCTTTCTGGTCAGATAAAGTAGTTGCTGTAGACTGTTTGGTACAGTGCTGGCCTCCAGACCAGAAGGTCCCCAGCTGGAATCTCATCACCGCCACTGTTTCTAGATTAAATTCTAAATTGTGTACTGTCATTTGGAGGCCTTCTGTGCAGGGTCTCACTGAGTCACCAGTTATTAGGAATGCCTCCTATTATCGCAGCCCTAAAAGCTATTTGAACAGAAGCCTAATGTGACTGTGATTTCCAAGGACCATTTGCTGTTATTGCAGCTCTGCTTTGCTGTGAGTGAGAAACAAACCCAAGTTGCTTTCAGATCACATGAAAGGGAGGGACAGGGAAGCAGTGGAGCTCGAGTGACATTCAAGCTGCCAACAAATGTAAATTCACCAAAAATAAACAATTTTTTTATTAACTAAAGCAGGGCCATTTCTAATGTAAGAAAGCAATCAGGTTGCTTTTCTTCAAGCAGGCATATTTTGAAATTCTTCTTGCTTTTCCAAGTAGCTGAAATTTAGCTGCTGAAGAAGTGTGCAGAACCTATGCCCTGCCACCCACCATGGGCCAGAAGGACCTTCTCCGCAGAGAGGAGGACGTAGCAGAAAGGCAAATGCCTGCTCTCTGGGAGAGGAAGGCAGTAACTTGTGTGCACAGAATGGGAAAGTACAAATGCAAATGTTATTCAAAAGATGCATGTCAGAATTCTATATAATACAGGAGAGTTGGGAGTCTGAACAATACAGTTTATGGGCTGGATTTCAGAGCAGTCCTGATTCTACTTTATTGCCAGATCTTTCTAAGACTTCTTAGTCCTGAATCACCTCCGTAAAATGAAAGTGAAATTTTGCCCGAAAGAGGGACAATTAAAGTACCAGGAAAATAGGTTTTCATAAAGAATTTTTTTAGAAGTTCGGTTGTATCTACAGCTAAAAGTGCTGTGAACAGCTTGCTCCTGTTTAGGAGGACTGATGTGAAATGTCATTGGTCCATTAGAACTAGTGGTTCTGGGTTTGACGTTGGTTGGATATTTGGACAAATATTTGTATTAGTCCTGTATTATACAGTTGTATAACAATTTAGCCCTGCCTTTTCCTTAGCCTAGTGCTGGGGTGTTTGGCAAGGATGAGGGGCTACATCAAAGAGTCTATTTTGAGTGTGAGCTGCCAGACATCATCCTCATATCAGATGGACTGCAGCCAGCCATGCTCACAGAAGGACAGACGTCTGGCGAGGGAGAAGACAAGTGAAAGCTGGGGCCATTAGAAGAAGGCAGTGGTGCTCCCAGCTATATTCCCTGTCCCAGCAGGATATATCCCATTTAAGATGCTTCTGTGTGGCCTCTAGCAAACAGATCAGTAAATGTGGAAGGAAGGACAGCAGGATAATAGAGGGGTGGTCAAAAAGAAGCAAGAGCAAAAATTGGTTTTGTATCCATTTTATGCATCCATATGCTCAGAGAGCTAGCTTGCTGTACTTGGAAATGTTTGAAACTTAGGACAGGAGTTTCAATGATTTCAAAGTGGCAAAAATCTCAACTGCAGCAGCAGACATCACAGTTTCTGGACACCCTGAGATGCAAAAACGATATTCCTACCATGACTGTCCCCTGGAATCTAAAAGCAGCAACTGATCCAGTTTTGTCGAAAACTGGCAGCCTGGAAAAAGTCAGGCCTGAGTGTCCATTGGAGTCACCTGAGCACCAGCAGCCTTTTTTCCATGTTTTAAGCCACCTACAGGCATTGCTTTTGCCTGATGGAGACTGAACCTAGGACAGCTTGCTCATATCCACACACAGGATTTGATCTCGTGGCTTGGGTGTGCAGGTGAGGTGGTTGCCCCCATATTTATGATGTGGCAGGCTCACCAGACTTACAGTCTGTGTCAGGGCCAGCTTGTTGAACCAAAGTGGTGGCAAGATGGAAGACTTCTAGGGTGACCACTTTGCCCCTGAAGAAAGGTAAGGCTACTGCTAACACCTCTCAGGGGCTGCTGGTAAATGAAGAAATGTTCTATCTACAGGCTGTGACTAAAACTGCCTTTAAGGGACTGCATAAACTAAAGGACTAATGGTTTGATTGAAGTGTCTCCCACACTCTGAAGTTCTTAAAGTAAGTTTACTCAGCAAACCATTCACAGGCACCTACTGGCATTATCAAAAACTTTAGAGAGCCCAGTTCAGGAGGATCTGAATGTGGGTGCTCTTGGAGATTGCTGCCTGTATCATTCTGCTGCCTGAATCTTTAGGTGTGTAAGCAGTAATGTGTTGCTGTGCTTAAGAGAGTGTTAAAGATGTGACTTGAGCAGCCTGTAACTTAAGACTCTTTATGAGAGGTCTCATAATTTAATTTCTTATCATTGCTGCAGCTACTTTCCTCCTTTTACTAGATTGTGAGGTACAGACTCTGCCATCACACACTTCTGTGGCTCTCAGCACAGCTGGCTGAGACTGTAAGTCCTCCCAAGATGCAAACAGTAAAGAGGAATAAGAGCATGAGGTGGGTATGTAGTGACAGAAGTGAGATGCTCACAGCTGGCAAGTTGTGTGTCACTGGTTTGTAGGTTTGAAATGCCATTTATATCCTGACTGCTTGTCTCAGTGCACTGACTTTGTTCATGTGCCAGGTGTTGTGTTTGGCCTTTGGCATCAGCCTGTGCAACCATCACGAGCTTCATCTGAAGCTGTGCTGAAGTGCTGTGCTGTGTTGCCTCCTCCTTCCCCAGAATTTGTTTGAATTGCAATGTGTGTGATCCTTCCACTTAATGACACACCATGGTTGTACTTTGTCTTTTGTCAGCTTGAGGTTTTCCTTTAGTTTGGTACAACTGGGAGCTGGTTTTGAGCCCTGATGGTTTGGCGGTTTTGTTCCCCTATGAAAATCTTTTGTTCTCACTGGAGAACACATCAGGGAGCACAGAGTACTAGGATAAGCTTCAAGCCCTGGTGTGTATTTGAGGTGCTTGTTAAATCCTGCCTCTCTGTGACACCAACTCAGGAAACCCTTCCAGCTTGCTGCCTGTAGGAGTGGCCTGATGGAGCCGATAGCACACTCTGTGTCAGGCCTCTCCTGCAGCGCTCCATCTGCCTGGCTTAGCTGGAGCATTTATTGTCCAAAGCCCTCCTGATAGGAAACATTCTGGCTGTAGTGAAGTATCCACAGAGATTATTATGGTATTTGTTTCCAAAATGTCTCCCAAACCCACAGTACTGACTTCTGTGTCCTAATTGTCCTGCATCTGTTTCCAGCCTTGGAATATTACCCCTTAGGTGGAGGAGCTGATGTAACCACACTGTCTCTTGGTATCCATTGTGGCATCTATGTTGTTCATGAGCTAAGGAAACAACACAGTGTTACAAGGATCCAGTGGAAGCTGAGACAATCTAGGTTTATAAATACGACTAGATGTCTTCAGGAGCCATTTGAAATCCTGGATATAAAATCCCTCTCTTGAGAGTACTTATTTTATGGCTCACATTTTTTTCTCTGTGAATGTCAGTGTATGTACATGCATATGCATGTATTTATACATGACATATATGAGCTATTTTTGTCCCTACATAGGGAAGACATGGGTTGGTGTGTGTTTTCATGAGCCTGTGTGTACTATCCACAGCATCAGCTCTCACCCTAATGAGCTGAAGCTACATTAGCAATATCCCAGGCAGATAAATTGACTTTAAACCTTGGTTTGATGATCCTACTAAGACATTCAATTAATTCTGTTTTGCTACAAGCTAATTTATGACTTTGTGTTTATTCCAAAAAAATGTTGAATGTACAAATCAGTAGCAGACAAGGTAATGAATTATTCTACTTTCCTTCATGCTCTTGTCTTCACACTTCACTACTGTAAGAATGGAAGAGGAAATTTGAAAGAAATGTCTTTTGATGTATGAAATGTGGATATTTTCTCATACTGAGCTGTATCTAACTGGTGTAAACACATAATCAAGCCCTCTAGGAGATGCTAATTAGTGCAGTAAATGTTAGTTTATTAATTGCCATTACATTTCTCTTTGTTTCACCAGTGAATGTGCCTTTTCAGGAGAACAGATTTGATATGGTGTGTCTGTAGAATTTGTTTGTGTTCATGGCAAATGAAGACAAGTAGCCTAGCAAAGCTGTGATGAATTAACAACATTCCGTGCGATCAACGTCTCTGTAAGGGAGTCCACAAAGTGCATGGGCTTCTGCATGATCTGAGAAGAAAAACAACACAAAACAAAAAACCTCGGAGGATTTGATAACAATTTTCTGCTCCATCTCTCTACTTGGTGTGTTTTTAATGAGCCCTCCAAAAGCACAGGTAGTAAAACTTTTTCCTTTTTGATGTGGCAGAATACACTGCCAAGACATACTGCAGGAGAGGCACTTCAAAGGCAAACATCCAGTGAATACAATTACGTTAGGTGAGGCTGCTGGGTATAATTGAGTTCCTCCCATCCTTGGAAACTGATAGGAGACAGTCCCTTAACAATTCCCTCTGCCTGCTTCTCCAGCTTGTCATTATAAATCAATACTCACCCTGTGATGTTCACATTTGTAAACTACACCATTATCACATGCTGCATTGCCTGTGTCAGGTACCGGGAGCCAAAGAAAGGATCAAGTGAGATCCCCCTGTAGGCAGCTGCAGCATGGTGTGTGGAGAGGGCAGAACCAGCAAAGCCTGGAAGACATACATTCCTTTGCTTCTGTGAAGGCTGCCAAAAATTGTTGGAAACGCTCATGCCAGGAGGTGCTGGTGCTTCCAGGAAGCAGAAAAGGGGGTGATTGTCCTGGTTGCAGAGAGGGGGCAGAGCTAAGGTGTGGGGTGTGGCAAGCTTGTTCTACACCATCCACATCATCACTAGGGGTCTTGGTTTTGGGAAGAAAAGCTGGGCATCCCATTGGAAGTGTGCCACATTTGCTTTCCCCTTCACAGCTGGAGGGTGTTTGGGCCAGTACCTATTTGTTTTGTTGTTCCCCGTAGTGAATACCTTTTTGTGGGTAAAACAGCTTCTCCCTTTGTATACTTTTGGTATTAATATTGTTGTTATTATCAAGCATGTCTTATTCATTGCTTTTTGCTTTCAGTCAAGTGTTATCTCAACCCATAGTCTCTGCTTTTTCCCTCCTTTACCAGAAGAGGTGGGGAGAAGGGGAGTGACTTATTTGGAGTTTAATTTCCTGCTGGTGTTAAATCATCACAGCTGTGTGTGTTGAAGCAACTTGTTGTCCCAGAAGGACCACTGTGGAAAGCAACAATGTCTGGGTGTGGATCTAGGTCACAGCTTGACCAGGTTCTCAGGATCTACTTTTAGACTTTGTACAGAGAGAAAGGCTTTGCATGTTTTTAATCACTTGGCTTGTGGTGCCAAAACACGGGAGGTGGTGTTTCCCTTCTGTGTGGAACATGAGCAGTTGTTGTGTTTTCATGGATTTTGGCTAAGACAAACCAAAACTCAGATACCTTTTCATATTTCTTTCCCTGCAGAATAGGTTCTACAAAGCCTTACATTATGAAACAAAGAATATTCTTCATCCTGACAAGTGAATAGGCTTTTTCCTAATTTTCTTAATTTATTTGCCTAGAAAAGTTTCAGTAGACCACTGAAAATCTGAGGCTAGGATTCTCACTTCATCTTTGTCTTTGAGACCAATGTTGCTTTGCAATATCTTTGAATAGCTTGAGTCTCACCCTAATCTTGTTCAGGACATTCTCTGTTTTATATTATTATACAAATAACAACAGGCTCATGACAGAAACTTCTAGCTTGGACTTCTAAGGCTGTCTGTTCAAGAGGCAGAATTTTTCTTGCCCCTTTTCCTTAGGCAGATATCTTGCCTCTGTGCTTCTGCAGAAGTCAAAGGCAGGCATGGCTGACTGTCTGCTGGAACTCTGCATGGCAACAGTGGGTGTTGCTGCTGCACATCTTAATTGGCATTAAGTCATTGGTTTATTTTTTGGTGATAAATAATCACAACTAGTGTATAAATATATAGTTCTACACTGAATTCGGAGGTTCTGTCCAAATGTTTGCATAATGAGTGCTGAAAAACCCTATTTGGAGCACCTTTTATTTTCCAGATTGTGAAGATTTTTTTAAAAATGTAGATTTTGTGTTCAGTGTTATACTTCAGCACAGCTTGAGCAAAATTTCATGTTTTAAGTAAGGGGGCTTTGGCTTCTTTGGGCTCTAGTAGCAGAAGTGTATGGAGGATGGACCTAGCTTAGAAATTTCCTACAAATCTGGAGATAGAAAGTGGCTTATCCTCAGAGATACGCTCCATATATGCAGAATCTATCTGAATAAATGAGCCCCTTACTTAACTGGGAACGTACTGTATATTCCATCTGCAGACTGAATGATTGCTCCATTTCAAGCCTCCTGACTCCCATGGAGCCATCTGGTACACGCTAGTTTGTACGAATAGGTGAGGATTCCTGCTAACACAACAGTCTTCAACTAGGCAGAGTGCTGATATTTAGCACTCTGCTTCACATCTGCATGCAAAGCCGCAACAAAAACCCCAACATTTTCTCTGTTTAATATTTAAATGAACCTTCCTTTTCCTCCTGGAAAACCAGTTGGGACAGGAAAAATTAAAGCAATTACATCAGAAAATGAGTTGAGCTATTAATACACCCAACTAAGCAGAGCTTTTCTGTTATGTGGCATTGTGAATTTTTTTTTACCCATTGATTACTTAGGAGGAAGGTGTCATATAAATATTTTAGTATCACTTTGAGATATTATCAGAAAATTAAGCTAATGGATATCATTCATGTCTGTAAGAAGCAGTGGGCTGGTCATAGGACTTAGCAATAGGCATGTAAAGGTTGTACCCATTTTAGCTGCCCTACTGCGTCAGAGGTATCCACATGAGATTGGTGGCCTGGCACAACATCACAAAGAAGGTGCCTTTGTGGTAGATGAGTCATTCCAAAGGGTTTCAGTGAAAACGGTCAGAACAAGGTGGATGGGGGAGAAAGGGAAATAGGCTAAAATCCAAAGGGCTGTCTGCATCACAGAATCACTAGGTTGGAAGAGACCTCCAAGATCATCGAGTCCAAGACATGCCCTAACACCTCAACTAGACCATGGCACTGAGTGCCACATCCAGTCTTTAAACACATCCAGAGATGGTGACTCCATCACCTCCCTGGGCAGATCATTCCAATACTTTATCACTCTTTTTGTGAAAAACTTTTTCCTAATATCCAACCTATATTTCCCTTGGTGCAGCTTGAGACTGTGTCCTCTTGTTCTGTCAGTTGCTGCCTGAAGAAGGAGACCAACCCCCAGCTGACTACAGCCACCCTTCAGGAAGTTGTAGAGAGTGATAAGGTTGCCTCTGAGTCTCCTTTTCTCCAACCTAAACAACTCCAGCTCCCTCAGCTGTTCCTCACAGAGTTTGTGCTCCAAGCCCCTCACCATCCTCGTTGACTCCTCTGGATGGGCTCAAGCATCTCAACGTCCTTCCTAAACTGAGGGAACAGAACTGGACACAGCACTTGAGGTGTGGCCTCACCAGTGCCCAGTACAGGGGAGCAATGACCTCCCTACTCCTGCTGGCCACACCATCCCTGATCCAGGCCAAGATGTCCTTGGCCTTCTTGGCCACCAGGGCACACTGCTGGCTTGTGTTCAGCTGCTGTCACCAGTGCCCCCAGGTCCCTTTCTGCCTGGGCAGTGTCCAGCCACACTGTGCCCAGCCTGTAACAGTGCAGAGGGTTATTGTGGCCGAAATGCAGGACCCAGCACTTGGACTTAAAACTGCATCCTATTGGACTCTGCCCATCCATCCACCATTCCAGGTCTCTCTGCAGAGCCTTCCTACCTCCCTACAGATTGACACACTAAGGGTTGATCTAAGTGTCATCTGCAAATTTGCTAATGAAAGCCTCTATACCCTCGTCCATGTCATCAATGAAAATATTGAACAGAGCTGGCCCCAGCACAGACCCCTGAGGGACAGCACTGGTGACTGTCCCCAGCTGGATGCAGCACCGTTCACCATCACTCTCTGGGCCCAGCCATGCAGCCAGTTCCTGACCCAGCACAGAGTGCTCCTGTCCAAGCCATGGGCTGCCAGCTTATCCAGGAGTGTGCTGTGGGAGACAGTGTCACAGGCCTTGCTGAAGTCCAAATAGACAACATCCACAGCCTTCCCTGCATCTACCAGGTTGGTCAGCTGGTCATAAAAGCAGATCAAGTCAGTCAAACATGACCTACTCCTCCTAAACCCCTGCTGGCTGGGTCTGATACCCTGGCCATCCTGTAAATTTTGTGTGATGGCACTCAGTATAAACTGCTCCATTACCTTACCAGGTACCGAGGTCAAGGTAATTGCCCTATAATTACCAGGATCCTCCTTCCCACCCTTTTTTTTTTTTTTTTTTTTGTGAATGGGTGTCACAT
>VZSR01003809.1:7553646-7641648 GCA_013398615.1 Brachypodius melanocephalos
ATGAAGGGTAGCTGTAACTGGGAGGCTCACTGGGCAGATCATTTTCTTCCATGTCATCCGGCTGACTCTCTAGATCCAGGGCCCCATACCTATTCTGAAGTGGTACCTGGGTAGGTGTTGGGGGTCAAGAGGAATTTTTATTACCTTTCTGAGTAGGGACTCATCTCCACTCCCCTTCCTCCACCATGTGTCCTATTGCCTGACAGTGGAAGGATGGGAGTCATCTGATTCCTGGTAGGCCTCCCTCAAGGCTGGAAGGGTGGAATCCACCAATCTATTTCCCTTTCACTTTCCCTAATACTCTTTAGTCTTTCAACTTCCTCCCTAAGCTCGGCCACCAGCGAAAGGAGATCATTCAGCTGTTCACACCGCAGGCAGGCTTCTCCTGCAACACCTCCTGGTACCACTGAAAGCTCTAACACTCCTCACAGGACAGGTCTGGACAGATGCATACTCACACTGTTTTATTCTCTGGTACAGAGATCCACAGATATATTTGAGACACCTAATATATAGCTGGAGAGGCTTGTGAGCTCTTTGGCAATTTAAAAAGAATAGAGACATAAGATCCCACTTTCCCCCAGACACTGCTCAAGATCCTGGAGAGAAGGAGGTCAAAAGGATTTTGCAGCTGCTGTGTGGGAAGTGCTGCTGCCCTGCACTGGGCAGAGGTAACCCTCGTGCTTCTCGAACTTGTAGGGAAGTCTCAGCACAGAAAAGTCCTACCAAGTCTTGCTCTCCTCAGATGTTTTGCTGAGTGTAGGTTACTTAAGACTTTTGCTTAGTCTGGGATGACATTCACGTCAGTAGTAGACACATGTCTGATTTTGGTTTGACTTTATTAATTTATTTATTTCAGCAGCAAAAGTAATGATGGATCTTTCCAACATAAGTGCCTTTTTTCAGCCTTTCGAGCTAGCTCTTGCTTCTCATGCATCTTGACTAACAGGGAGTCAATGTGGATAGTGCCAAGACTCATATTCACTCACACCATGGCAAATACACGGTTTAGCAGTGCAGGATTGGGTCTGTGCAGATTCTTGTGATTCATGTCACTGAAATCTCACTTTATTTTGGTAAATGTTGCCCCTCAGACCTGGGATCTCTTACAAACTGGGATCTGTGCTCACATGCCTATTGCAAAATACAGCCTATTGCTAAAAACAGCTGTAAGGAGCTCCCTTTGTCTGGTTGGGGTTCTTCACTTAAGTGCTTGTGGTGCCTGATTAAATTAGTAATCAGAGATATAGTCATGCTATTTTGTGACTCTGAGAGCCTTGATTGTGGATTATATTTACATACTGCAATTTCTTTCTAAATGGAGCTCTTTGTATTCAAGGACTTTAAGAGTCTTTCAGCCTGCGATAAAATCCAGTTTGCTATAGAGACTAGTTCTTGTTGTGGTGCCAAGCTCTTGGTTGGGCATGCTCTGTGAAACAATTTTTCATTTGCACAATAAATATGGCTATGTACAAGTTCACGTGTGGTGCAGTGGTTTCGTTGTCCCTTTACACTGAAAAACTGCATGGTGACAGGCTGGCAGATGCATCGAATGCCTTCATATTGTGTTGCCACAAAAAACTAGAGTTTCATTTTTTGTCAAAACAGGCGTTGGCTTGAACCAAAGCCACATAAATGATACCAACAAACTTTGTGGTATTAAAAATGCCTGCATGCATCCAAACCCTTTGGCCTATCTGTGGTAAAAACAATAGCACTGGAAAGTCAGGCAGCCCTTACAGCATATTTTGTTGTGTTTAAAATCCACAATGTATGCTAAGACAGTGGCTCTGTTATATGCATGCATGTAGCAGAGGTAGCCAGGATGAGATCTGACTGCTCTGCTGATTTGGAGGCTCCAGAGCCATTCAGGTGAATCCTGTGGTTGGAAGTCCCTGTTTAAAGTTTCTTCTAGTCCTGTTCTGAACAGGGACAGAAAACCTGATCTGCTTCAGGTCAGCTGTATTCACTTGCAAAACTGTGAGGGAAAGTGAGGAGGACTCAGCCTGCCATGACAGGGTGCTCCAGCATGAAGGAAACCTTGGGCCAGGCTGTGGTTTGAATCATGATAGAGTGGGCTCTAGTTGCTTAGGGCTTTCTCTATGCATGGCCAGAAATTTCACCCAGGTTTTGAGGAAACTTTTGCAGGATGAGTTTTTTTTGTTGTTGTTGTTGTTGTTGTTGTTGTTTTTGTTGTTGTTGTTGTGGTTTTTTTTTTTTTCCTTTTTCCCTCTGGAAATGAATGGGTTTTCACGAAAAAAAAATCATACTTCCTTCTCTGATGACATTTGATTCAAGCTCTGAAAAATTCCTGATCAGCTTTAGTGGGCACTGTTTTTAAAATTTTAAAAATTGACTTTTTCTAGCAGTACAATTTATTGGAACACCTTACATAAATACTAACATGAAGGTCTTGTTTATAAATGTGTCAGTGAGGTTAAAACAGATAATTATATTTCTTGCTTTACTACCCTGCTGAATTAGTACTTCAAATCTCTGTGCCCTAATTTCCCTTCTCCCATTACTTGCCTTCTACATAAAAATTTCTGGAACTAGATTTTTTTATCACTTGTGCTAGTAAGTGGAACTCTGATCTCACTTGGATCTTTGTGTTGCTACAGAGTAAATAATATTCTATTTAATGAGTACCTTTAATAATTATTTTGTTGTACCTTAACAACTACAGTAGTCATTCAGTCTATTAGAATGGTGAAGCCTTTGGATGAATTAACAGACCAGATGCACAGATAAACTTACACACTTATAATGAAATTCACTCTTTCCAGAAAATTAGAGTACCATCTTGCACATTGTTGGAATTATGCTGCCTAATGCCACATTCCTTCTGCCAGAAAATAGTTGCAAATCACTCCCTAGTGAACTGAAGAGTCCTACAGGATAGCAAATGGATCAGGAATGCCCCTGGGGTGAACTCTCTTTGAGTACAGAGGGTTTCAAACAGCTGGAGCTGCACTTGCCTCTTGTGCTTTCTCTTTTGACGTACTTGTGCCCACAGGCGTGTTGAAAGAACCTTCCAGGCCAAAAACAAGTCACCCTTGCACAGCGGCAGTTGCCACTTTGTGCCTCTGAGAAGGTTCCTGTCCCAGGTCCTGGGCAACAGCAGGTGCTTGGTGAAGAGTGTGAAAAGGGTGAAGAGAGCACGGTGACACATCCAAACACGCTCTGGTTGCTCCATGGCTCTTGACCATGGCTGGGCATGGCTCAGGCTGGGGCAGGGACCTGCCAGTGTGGGGGCAGACATCGGCAGGATGTGTGGATCCAGAGCCAAGCCTGAGGGGAGGGGAGGGCAAGGAGGCACACATGAACATGAAGAAGAAGGGGTGTCCCGCAGGCAGGCTGCAGCTTGCCTGAGACCTTCTTTAACCAATGACTCCATCTCCCTGGAATGTGCTGTCTCCAGTAGAGCCCTGCCTGATCACACCCAAACCAGCCTTTGTCCTTCAACAGCCATTCAAGAGCACTGGCTGTCGTGTCTGGTTTGGCTGCTGCTAAGTCACTCTTAGTGATCTCCTCCTTCATGGGAGGAATGTGACTGTTAGGATTTGTTCTCTGTTATGTGTTTGGTTTGGGGTTTCCCTGATCTTGGATCATTGTTCCCCGAATTGCAGAGGTTACAGGCTGCCCTCTAGCACAATGTGGGAACAGAAAACTGTGGCACACAGGTGCAATCACACCCAGCCCTTTTATTGGTATGTACAGCCTGGCTGTGATATTGAAGGAGCCTGCTCCCAGGGGGTCCATGTGTTGTTTAGTGTTAATGGCAAGCCATAAAATCCTAACCCAGGCTTCCTCCTGAGCCTGAGTGCCTCTGCTGGTAGCCTGCTGCTCTTGATCCAGGCTCCACGGCTTCACACAGTTAAATGCTTTTATTTTATGTGGTTGGATGTAATGGGACTCACCTGTTTCAACTGCCAGGCTAAGTCAGCAAAATAACCTTGAATCTCTATGAAGCTCTCTCCTGGTCTCCCACAATCACTGTATTACTGCTCCCCTCTCCAAAATGTTAAACTCCACTTCCCTGCCACCAGAGAAAATCCAAAGCCCTCCAAACCATCAGAGCAAGAACTAAAGCTGTCACGGTCATACAATTTCTGCAGGTATCATATTTCATGTTGGTTACTGAACATTTTGAGGGCTTTCTTACTATGGCGGTGGAATTGCTTGGTGGCTTGTGTGGAACAAATAAAATGAGACTAAAATTGTAGTGCAAAAGTTTAAAGGAATAGAGTTACTATGTGTTTGTTAATTCTATCTTTGCAGGAGGATAGCAGCTGCTTTTCTTTTCTTTTTTAACAGATGGAGTGATTTCTCATGTAGTGTTACAGTAATGACCAACGTGACACAGAAGGAAAATTCTGTGACAATATGGTGAGCAAGATCTTATTGACAGCTCCACTTGGTTGTAATTTGTAAGCTCTATATTGTTGCTCTATTCTTTTTTTTCTACCCCCACTTCCCAAATGCTGCCTGTCTTTTCTGCCATATAGAATTAGATTTCAAGCTGAATCAGTTTAATTTGAAGGCTTAAAAAGCTTCTCAGCTAAAAGCTGTTCAAAATGTTCACAAGAGTTTACACTCCATCAGAAGTTTACAAAAATTAAAAAAAAAGTATTGCATTATGAAATGATGGTACAAAAATTATCCTGTATTTTATGTCTCTGTTGAGGCAGCTGCCTCAATTCCTTCTGTAGCAGCTGATGCCTTCTCAAGGAAGGGAATTTCCCCCTTTGCAAAAGGAAGCTTAGCCCTAGCATGAAGGAGAGCACAGGCCAAATGTGGACCATGAATGACCTGACAGTACTACTTGTAGCCTGCACTATGGCTAAATGGTGTGCAGGGGCTGGCAATAAGCACAAGGACATGATTGCCAACCAAAATCTGTGACTTCTGCCCTGCACAGAGGTACCCAGAGAAAATGCCACCATCCATTTCAAAATCTAGAGCTGAAAATCTACCTAGAGACCTCCACTCACAGCCCCTCTTTTGCAAGACAACATTGTCTCTATGTGCGTTGCTCCATCAGGCAAAGGGCTCTGAAAGTCCTCACAAGCTTCTCAGCTACCTTTATGGGGAATAAACCACAAAGAAATCTATTTATGGGATAGATAGAATGTTGTTCTACTCTTCCTTTGACTCTCTTAAATTTGAAACTTGAAAAAATAAAAGAAGAATGTTTGCCAGCTTTGTATTAGCAGAGTCAAAAGTGCAGTGGAAATGTCTTTTTAAAGGGAACATTGCAAAATAAGAGAGATATTATGTTTTTGTGGGTGATAAGGATGATAGAACGATCCAGTGGATTCAGCAACAATGTAAAGCAGAACTATAGAGACTATCAGGCCAGTATGAGGACAGGTGAAACCTGCATGTGCTGCAGTTCTGACCTTCTCTGCTCCTGAGGGTTTTGTAATCATTCTTGTTCCTGAGCACTGTGGCCTAGCAAATTCTGCTCTTGGAAAGAGTTCTCCCCCCAAAAATAGTCCCAAGGGTTGGTTTTCACGTGTGCTACCAAATGCCAGTGGCTCTAACAATCCTATTGCACAACGTGTACAGTGCTAACACAGCCATTTCTTTATAACAGAGAGAAATACCCCTAAGAGAGACATTTTCCTTTACAGTTCATAAATGGGACTTAACTTTTTGTGTTTTCTACACACACAAAATGAGGCTTTTTTATCTCTATAGCAGATTTGTCTTTAATTTCTGGAATTAGTGGAAACTTGTGACAGTGTTTTTCAGAAGGTTAGTTTGAATAGGGGGAGATTAGAATGATTCTTTATTTCACACTAACTGCCTGTAAGATTTCTCCAAGTGAAGGGCTACCAGCCTGCTGCTCAGTGACTAATAAATTTGATTCATCCTCACTCCCCACAGGGTTATCCTCCTTCTTACTAATGTTTGACATTTTACATTTTAATTAAAATCACCCTCCAAGCAGCAAGCCACTAAGAGAGTGACAGATATTCCTACTGCAACAAGATATAAGGAAAAAAGGGCAATTTGCTAACTGTATCTTCAATAGTGCCTCTCACTTACTTGCTACGTGAGCACCTAATATGTGTGTGTGTGTGTGTGTTAGACGAGGCAATGTCCATCTGAATATTCAGGGTGTTTCCAGTGCCTGAAGACACTATCTTTTAATGTCTGCATTCCAGTAGGAGCAACTGGGGCTCGGGAGGAGCAGAGCTTGCTTGATGCTGTACAAGCATGTATATCCTTCCCTCCTCTTGGGCTGCAAGGTTGTGTAGCCTAAGAGAAGGGAGAAAGGGCAAAGAAGAGCAAAGTGACTCTAAGCTTTGACAGCAATTGTGATAAAAATACTGCAGATTGCCTTGTCTGGCTGACAGCTGCTCCAGCCATTGCTGAGGGGCTGATTTTGTGGGACTTCCCTGCAGAGAGGAGCAGAATAAGGATGACTGGTGGATAAACCTGTTTGTGTACCTGTATTAGTCAGCACGTTAAGACATCACAAGAAGCTGAAGAGCAGGCAGCAAAGCTGGTGTCAGTGGCAGCATGGAGGAGATATTTGGTGGGAAATGAAGCTAGGAGCTGGAGTGCACACGGAAGGTGTGAGGTGCAGGAAGCTGGAGATCAACATCACAACGTGCTTAGAAGGGAGAGGAGGTGATGCCACTGCAAAGGATCAATATCCCTTGTAGAGGTGGGTCTGTAGACCTCAAGAAGGGAAGTAAAAAATGCTTTAATTATTTGAACAGAAAAAAGGAAGACCTGAAAATAGAGCAATTTTAAACTGCTCTGTACATATGTCAGAGAAAGGGTAATCCATGGCAGTTCCCCTCTAGTGTACAGAGCTTGATGACAAGATGATGGTAGAGCCAAAGAGACAAGGATGGATGCAGGCAGAGGGACAGAGCAATGCTGTAAATACATTGAGGAATTGTTGCCTGACTCTCTATGGAGAGACAAAAGAGGGAAAGACATTGATCCACTGCCTTAGGAACAAGCATGAAACTCAGAACAAACCCATCTGCTTATGAGTCTTACCTACCTTTGACAGAGAGCTCTGGTGAGACATGTCCAGGTGTTCATGACAAACCAATTTTTTTTTAGATAGCAGTGGCTGGACATGTACAATGCAAAAATTCCACCTTTCTTCATGCAATCTAAGTGGATAAGTTGTGAGAGGGCAGGGACACAGCCTACACCTCACTTGTTTCTAAGCCAATGCAGCATCTTCCTCATTCTCACTGGTGTCTCTTCCTCCATCTCAAACCCAATAACAAAAAATATTTTTCTCATATGCACCAAGGCTGCTGGTATTTAGAATTTGATTTCAAATGTCTTTAGAAAAGACAGCATGCAAGAACACCTTGCAAAATCCTGCAGGTTACAGGCTTGTCTGGGCCTTTCTGAATTATGACATGAAACCCAAAGGAATAGCGGAGAAATGACAACTCTCTCTCATGTGATATTCTGGCTGCCCTTAGGAGATGAACAGTGGAATATATGACTTCTGAAGAGAAATATAGTGAATGAATGAAGAAGGTGGCTTAGATATGTTGGTATGAATATATGGGGAAAGAGAGAAAGCTGTAAGACAGACGGCGAGGTTTTGCATTTGCAGCTCATTTCTCCTCCCCTTTGGAACAGAAAAGTCAGAGCAACATGGTAGTTCCTCTTGCACAGTTTAAATGATCTGCATTTAAGCATTGCCAAAAACAATCAAGTGGGATGAACTGGTCTTCTGTAACTCCAGGGGGACATTTTTTTTAGTTTGCTGGAATAGCTGCTAGATAAAAACCTCTGTCTCATGTCCTCTTGGAAACAACAGCTTGGTGAATAGAAGTTGCTCTAAGAAATAGTGTTTGTGTCTCCTCATGACTTGGTCCCTAGGAGGCAATTAACAGAAAATGGTAGAGGTGCCCCCTTGCATCCTAGCATCTCAATTTTACTTGGAGGAGGGTCTTGTGTCAGCCTGGGTAGAAGTACCTTGGCTTCCTGAGTGCCACTGCTGAGTGTCTTTGTGTGATTGTGATGGGGAAGATCCTGGCTGTTTTCAGAAGCAGGTTTCTTTGAAAGCTGCAAGGGCATGTGGGTGCTTTGTCAGACTTTCTGAGTGCATACATGTATGTGAAAATAGGAAGCAGACACCATGTCTCAGGAAAATGGGTACAACACTGTACAAATTCTTACCCTCCATCAGCCATTCCTCACATGTGTTGAGTCATAGGTTAGAGTCTACAGAGGCATGTGGAAGAAAAGAAACCCAAGCTAGCTAAACGATCTGAATTTAAAGCGAACTGATTAAATTCCATTAAATCCCTGTGTAGATGTCCTTGTTCAGAATTAAGGTAAAGTAAGATAAGTCTCATAAAGGCCAAGTTAATTCTGAAGGAGAATACGTAAGCAGAGATTTAATGCATTTTTAAATAATCCATTTTAGCAGTTAATTCAGATTAACTCTACTTAGTTTTCCTCTCTGGCAAAGCCCTTCAAGGGAACAAGATATGGAAAAGCACCAATCTGAGCAGTGCAATGTTTTTAAACATCCTGCAGTGTCGACTACAGATAATTGGTGCTACAGCACTCTTGTATTGAATGGCTGCATGCAGACCTACCTGTGTCGGTGTTCTCAGGGGGGACAGTGGTCTTGGGAAGGACTTGCTAAGACCACCCTTGCTTCCAGGAAAGTGCTATGAGAAAAGCTGAAGCACGCTTGCAAGGCCTTGGGTAACCTGCTGCCACCAGGAATTTTGATCATAAATGGGATGTCTCTGCTAGCAAAGTGAATACTCACAATGCGTGTGGAGTCAGCTGTACATGTCTGCCCAAAGTTTGTGTGCCAGAGATGCAGGATGCAGTGTGAATCTTAGTGGTTTCCCTCCTACCTGGAGTGATGTATTCTGGGGCCAAATCCTGTCTTCACTCTTTTTGTGTAAATAAAGCATTGCTTAGCCTCATGCAGTCTCTAGTTTAAAAAGTCAAAACCTGGAGTTTAAGCTTTACTATTGATTTAAAAAATATATTGCAAACAATAGCTTAAGAGGAAATGAGAGATTATGAATAAATAATAAGGTGCATAGGTGTACAGGGAAAATACAGCAGTCCATAAATATAGTTAAGAATTCAGTTTTACAGTAAAAAGAAAGAGCATAAAAATGTAGATGACTAAAGCAATATGTGTGCAGAGGAATAATAATATACCATGAATTAAAATACACAAGTATTGGGGACTAAATTGCTTTTACTACTCTATACATTTTTTTAAAGTACCTAGAGGCCTTCAGGTATGAGTGCTAAAATAAAAATATTATTATTATGGATTTTGAGGGGCAGATGAGTTGGGACTCAAGGATGTCTCCTGTGCCTTAGCTGTATTGCATGTGGTTAAACACACTGGGCTAAATCTATCCCTGGCCTGCTATAAATACTGTTGAAAGCACTTTGGAAAAGCGCATATTAAAGCTATATGTAAAAAAGCACTGAATTTTGAGCAGGCATTTAAGGCCAGGCAAAATCAAAGATGTTCTCTCAGGTCAGTTTAGTTTTGGGTGTGGGGAGCAGTTGCTCAATCACATTGGTCCAGTGAATCTGAAACAACAGCGCGTGAAAAGATATGGTGGCAAAATAATGGCTCCATGTGGGATACGTGCTAATGCTAATCACTGGCCAGGCTATTTCTCGGTTTTTACCCATGGATTTTGTCCTAATTTTTTCACTGATTATTATTCTGCCTCGGTGGACACCAAGGTAACTTTTCGCCCTATTTCACAGTGAAATTTGAAGCCAACTTTTTCTGCTGCACTGTGGAGTTCATATGAGGAAATTTTTCATGGAATTTCTTAGATCGAAAAAGACTTCTAAGACCATCAAGTCCAACCATTAGCCTAATACTGCCAAGTCCCTCACTAAACCACATCCCTGAAGGTTTTTAAAGACCTCAAGGGATGGTGACTCAATTATTTATCTGGACAGCCTGTCCCAGTGCTTGACAGCTCTTTCTGAGAACTTTTTGTCTCTAAGTTTCAATCTAAACCTCTCCTGGAACAACTTAAGGCCATTTCCTCTTGTCCTATTGCTGGCACTTGGGAGATGAGACCACCCTCCACCTGGCTGCAACCCACAGGAAGAAGCTGGCATGCTGGGGCTCAGCGTGGCCTTTGCTCAGCACCTGTGCAGGCAGCTTGTGCAAGCATGCAAGCTGCTGCAGTGTAAACCTTCACACCTGAGTGGAAGAGGATGTGGAGCAGGGGTGAGCCGTGCCACCCAAATCAGCACTGCTGAGTACTCAGAGAGAGAAGTGGTCAGGGACAGAGCTGGAAAGCAGGAGTGTTCATTATGGTCACCAGGGTGGCCATAATGAAGCTATCACATAAAAGCTCTGGCAAGAAGCTGAGCTCGTCCAGGACAGGCAGTAGATTTGGAAGAGGTCGTGCTCCCAGCCTTTTTACTCCCTGGAGGAACAGGGCCACACATGACCACTTTGAGGCTTTGTCCTATTTTGACCCCTTCATTTGTGTGCTGTGCTCTGCAGAGAAGGAGAAGGGAGAGTTCAGTCTTGTCTGCCCCTGGTTTGCATCTGTGCTACATCAAGGTTTGTCTGTGTGTGAGTCTTAAAATCTTTGTAGTGAGCTAATGGGGTGCATAAATGAAGAAGTATCTGTCTTTTCTAGATGCTCTCAGATGCATTGACATGTAATACTTGCCTTTTGCCTTTTATTTCTATTTCTGATAGTTGAAAATATCCCACCAGTTGCCATGCAAGCAGCTTGTACCTCATATGGCTTGGGTTTGTTATTCTGCACTTTCCTGTGAGGAGATGCTCTTGACCTCAGTGCAGAGGCTGTGTTTTTATCAGCAAAATGGCTTCAATGCACAAACAGTGTGAGGGGAAGCTCAGTTTTCAGTTTCCTTTAAAGTATTGGGATCACTCAGGCTAAAAGGATCAAGATGTTTCCAGAAGCATGCAGACGTTTCTGTGATGGCTGCTGTGCCTTCTGGGAGGTTTAAGTCCAGTGGATGATGCCCTGCTGCACTGCTTCAGCACAAGACACCTGCCAGAAGTCAGTCCGCTCCTAGCAAGATCAAAGAAGAGCTGCCACTGATTTTTAAGGCTGCATGGATACAGACTAGAGCAGGTGTGCAAGTCATTCCTAGGGATCATGCTTTATTTTGGTTACAAAAGTAAAAATAGGGTTATCCTCTCAGAAAGACAATTTAAGCCCCTCTCATTCTTCAAGCTGAGCAAAGCCCTTTCTTATCATATCCTTTTCTTGATCATTGTTTCCTGAATAAAGGTAGATGAGTATGGGGGAGCAGGGCTGTCTATATTTTGACTACGTAGCACTGCAATGTTGTTAAAACTGTGGATCAGGCAATTGGATAAATAGGAGAAAAAGTTACCCAAAATTTCCACGCAAAACTCAGTGACAAAAAGAGCAACTCAGGGCCTTTGCATGTACTCTCTCCAGTGATGCAAGCAATATCATTACTTTCTCCCAGGTGAAAGTGTTCCTAAAAGTGAGGAACAGCAGGCAGAGCAAACTGTCCTGGTGACCCAGCTTGAATCCTGGCCTCATCTGCCCAGTGGTGTCACACTGGTGTTATGAAAAAGCAGATTCAAATGCAACACTGCTGCCTGTGCTGAGGGGTCTGGGATGCCTCTGCTCTGGTGCTCCCAGTGATGGAGGAGCCAGGACTGGCACCCTCCAGCAGGGTAGCTGACAAGGGCAGCTCAGGCCCTCTGTAATGTGACAGGATTCTCAAAATAAAGTCTGCAGATGGCTATTGGGGAGCCCACTGCCTTTACAGAGGGGCTCCCAGCCTGTACAAGCTCTTCCCCACCATCCATCCTCATGGCCATCCAATGGCACAGACATGAGCTCACATCTCAGTATGATAGTTCTAACCCTTTGGTTGTTGCTGGCACTGAAGTCTGTCTTTCTCCTCCCATTTCTCTTCCATAAAAAGGCAAGTGATGTTTTGCCAATTCCATGGGTGGGTTGTGAAGATGCAAAGCACTTTGAGGGAGATAAGTCCTGCGGACCTCCTATTTTGCAGAGCCTTGCGCCTCACCCTGGGTTTGACGCACTGAGATCTGCCAGCCACTTTACCAAATCAGGAGCCCAAAGCATCTGTGTGGAGTGGGACTGACACACCCTGGGCACAGTGCTGGGGAGATAAATACGACAAAGGGAGAAGAGAAAGTAATATCATGTCACTTTTCCCCATCTCCTCTTTTCCAGATGGTAGATTTTGCTCCTTTCCCTGTTGTAGAGGTAATGGAGGGCAGCAGTGGAATGGCCAGGCTGCCTCTGGGGTCATGGCAGCTGCTGTGACAAAGGGGAGCGTGGTGTGCTGGCTGGATTAGGGAGTGTGCTTTCAGGAGGCAGCAAAAGTTTACATTTGTGAGAGCAAAGTGGAGAAGCATGGGATTGGAGAACACTGGGTGCTGCCATACAAGCACCATAGCCCCAAGTCTAATGGGTAATAGAGTCATTAATTCTGCTGATTAACTTGGCCTTGGGGTTCATGGAAATGACATCCACCTCCTTTCTTTTTTTTTCTTCTTTTTTTTTTAAGCTCAAACTGTGGAACGAGGGAGCATAAAAAAACAAGCTAATTAGAGAGAAATCAGGAGAAAAGAAGCAGGGAGAAAAGAGAAGACAGTCTGAGCATTAATGAGACTGATTTGGAAAGAGGATGTGACAAGCTCTTCAAAAGCATTATTGTCAAATGTGTCACTGTTTCATAGGCGGCTACTGCTACCTTTGAGCTTCACGCTGATAGTTAATGATTTGAAACTATAAAAAGATTGAAAAGGTAAAAGAGAAAATGGTAGACTCGACTGGATTTTAATGAGAGTCCCCCCCTTCCCACTTTTCTCTTTTTCTGTATGCAGCAGCCTTGGAAAGTAGAAAAAAAGTTGTTTCCCCCTGCCTGCTTGCTCTCTCAAGGCAAAAAATGTTTACAAAGGAGAAGGGAGAGTGCAGAGGTCCATCTGTCTCGCTCTGACCACCATCCATCTTCCCTTCCTCAAACCCTCAGCTCTCCCATTCACTGTCAAGCAGTGTCGAGGCCGTGGTTGCACAGGCAGAGGACTGACAAAAATAAGCTGAGATTGATGGAAGAGACAGCTATAGCTCTTGTTTGTTTTTTTGTGACGTGCTGAGCAGAAGCAGTCTTCACACTGTGAAATGTAACAAAGAAATCTAAAGTGATTACACAGGTTCATTTGTCAGTATCACTGCTCCAGCTATTGCTGTGTGCAACAATGAGATGACAAGGCATTTATTGCTGATGGTTGGTTATTAGCTGCATTATAGGAAACATTAGCACAGTCTAGGATACATAGACCAGGGAGACAATAGCTTTCTGGGCTCCAAACTCAGCAGGGTAGCCTTGTCATTAAATTTGGTGGCACCAATTTAATTTTTTTCTTTACAATAAATTGAAAGGAAACTTTGAAAACTAAGTCTGTAACCCTGTATTTACCTTAAGACTGATCAGCACGCTTTCTTTGGATGCTGCATTTTGCATCAGAAAAGCCGTGCAGCCCAGCAGGCTAGCAAATCTAAAACATGCAGTGGAAAAGCCTTGTGATATGTGGCTTCTTGGCTGATGCTATCACTGCCTTCCAGCCCTGATCTCCAAAATGCCCCTCTGCCACTGGGGTGGACCAGGTTCTTCATCAACCGAGTCGCAAGTCTCTTACAAGGAGAAAAGGCTTTTGTAAACTTTTGTTTTGACCTTTGTCTTGCTCTTATCTTTCCCAGACCTGCTCACTTTTTGCTTGTGTTCCCTGGGTCATTTAGGATCAGGTTTTGATATCTCTCCCATCCTTGCAAATGCTCCTGTAGAAGTCACCGTAAGTCATAAAATTGTGGAATGTCCTGGGTTGGAAAAGATTTAAAGATCATCCAGTTCCAATGGCCCCTCCAGGGGCAGGGACAGCTTCCACTAAACCAGATTGCTCAGAGCCCCATCCTGGCTTTAAACAGATGGCCTTAAATACTTTCAGAGATGGGGCATCTACATCCTTCTCTGGGCAACATTTTCCAGTGCCTCAGAACCCTAACGGTAAAGAATTTCCTCCTAATATCTCATCTAAAGCTACTCTCAGTTGGAATCCATTCTCCCTTGTCCTGTTATTACTTTCCCTTGTAAAAAGTCCCTCTCCATCTTTCATGTAGGCTCCCTAGGTACTGGAAAGCCACAATTAGTTCATCCTGAAGCCATCTCTTCTCCAGGCCGAAAAATCTGAATTCTCTCAGGCTTACCTCATAGGAGAGGTGCTTCATCCCTCTGATCATTTTGGTGTCAGTCACCTGGACTTGCTCCAACAGGTCCATGTCCTTCCTGTGCTGGGGACCCCAGGGCTGGATGCAATGCTTCAGGTGGGGTCTCACCAGAGGAAAAAATGTCTTTGACGGTGAGGGCTGAGTATGGAAAGTAAAGGTTTGGCATGCATGGGACGTGACTGGATGACTGCCATGTTTATTAAGCCATAAAAGAACATGCCTGTTCTGTGGCAAAAGCTGTGTTTGCACAGTGGTACGAAGCCAGCCCTCAGTTCTGGGGTGAAGTGCCTACTTTTTGTAGCCTTTCAGTACTGAGTTTTGCAGTGAAACTAAAAATTCTGGTGGTGACTTGTTCTTTTCAAAGAAGGTTTTTCATTATATAATTCATTTTCTTATTAACTGAGTCAGTGAGTAATATATTCCCTGTTCCATTTTTTTTTTCTGACACTCAGCTTCAGTTTATTTTATGCTACCATCAGATTTCCAGAATGCCCCAGATTTTGGCACTGACAGCACTTAAATAAACTGAAACAGTTGCCCTGGGAAAGTTGGAGGTTTTGACAGCTGCATGAGGGATCATGGGACTTCATCCTGTAAAATATCAGTGTAAGGGGAATTACAATGTTTTAAAACCACTATCACTTGATAACATTGTAAATAGCAACAGGAGCTGTATTTGAACAGATTCAGGCCAAACCCAAGTACGTTTGCATGTAAAAATGAAATTTTGCTGGAATTTCTTCATCACTGGATTTATGTGAATAAGGTGTGGTTTGGGGTTTTTTTGTTAAGAATTTTATTATAATCTCTGTCCTATATACTGTCTGCCTAGCAGTAAATTTAATCTAAACTGTTTGTTCTGGATTCATTGAGCAGAGAAGTAACCTGAAAAGATTCTGCCAGACTCAGACCCTTAAGATTCCTGTCAGGTTGTAAATTTTATTGCATTTTTGAGGTTAAAAAGGCAGTAATCTTTTTCTATACTGCACTCACCAAATGTGTGTGAGAAAATTAATACTGTCAGGTCTCTTACATTTATTGAGAAAGGTGATTTTGCCCCCCACTAGACGCACTTGGGGCCACATCATCTGTCTCTGCCCAGCAATTAATTTTGCCTTGAACTACCCAAACAAAACTGTTTCCTGCAATTTCGGCATCGCTGTGCCATTCTCTCGTTATTTCCGATATTGTGTTAATTTTGTCTTTGCCCCCAACTTCCTGCTGAAATCCTATGATTTCAGTGAAATCTGAAAATACAGGGAACTGATGGCACCGTAAATTGGTTTCAATTAAAGAAAATGTGTGCCTGCTGAGCTGGGGCCCCTTGAAACAAATATCCCTCCTAAGATGGATAGACAGCAACACCTGTGATCCAGCTTTCAAATGAGGAAATTTTGTAAAGAAACCAGGACAAATAATTTAATTCAACAGTAAAAATATTAAACATCAACAATAACGATAGTAATAACAATAGCAATAATAATATCATGTCACTCCAGACATGAGAGGGTTTGAAAGGGTAGCCATCAAGTCTAAATCTATGGTGGCAATTCAGATTCAAATAAGAATAAAATATCTTTTGAGGTCATAAAGCTTGAAACTTGTCACAGAAGAGGCATCTAAACTCTCAGAAAAGAAAGCAATCTCTATTTGAGAGCACACAGGCATTTCTAACGAGTAGGGTCTGATGAGTCAGCATTTCAGCTACTGAGTTAATGCAGCATTTGGCAGCTAAGTTAGAAAAAAGGAGTATAAAAAAGCCCTTTGGCATGAACTTTGCTTCTGAGATATATGCAGTGAGTGTATCTCTGAGGAGTGGGAAGGTTTTTGAAGTTATAACAGAGGCTGTTTTAATTTGGGGCAGGCTCATTAAGGAACATGGTTTAAAAACATAGATTTTGTTCCCTCTGGCTGTACACTGTGCTTCACACTAAACTTGGCAAAGACAAAATACAATCCAAGAGAAGGTATCTGTATTGTAAGATAAAATGCTTCAAAGACTGCCTGCTTTGTGGCTGGCTCAGATCAGATAAGGGCTGCATCTATCATACCCTCCTTGTGGTGCAAACCAGAGCTAGAGGTATTAAGGGGTATGCTAAGATGATGTGTCAAAATTTAATTTAAATCCTACTGCAGTCAAAAAGGCCAAATCTTTCAAAACATTAGATGGTTAGCAGCAGTTGGTGCCAATGGAGTTTTGTTGCCTGAAAGGGAAATGGTGGAAAATGACATAAAGGAGCAGTTAGCAGCCCTGCATGTTGGTCCCACCTATCGTCACAATTCACTCAGGCAGAGGCACACCTTGGTCTTTGTAAAGGCTGAGCTGTGTTTCTGCTTGCTCTTCTCACAGTTTCCACATGGAATGTTAAGGTTTGCTTTCAATATACAACTTATGGAGGAAGTGCAATGTCTGCTTTTCAACTGAGACTGAAATGTTAGACTAAGACTTGGACTTCAGATCCACAAGAATTTGTGCACGAGAGAGCAGCAAGTAACTGATGACACACTTGTAGCAAATGGATTTTAAAAAGTGTAAATTGTTCTTTCCCTTGGAGGATACTAAACTTTCGGAGTAAAGTACTGACCAGCAATCCATTACAAATTATACACAGGTATTTCAGACAAAGGATTTTATTGTTACAATTAATCATTATTTGTGTCATGGCTGACCCTCTGAAGACCTACTGAAACCAGATCACTGATGAACCAGGCCCAACAAATACCAGGAATTCATAGCTTAAGTGCACAAGAGAGCCATGAGAAAGAGCTGTCTTATAAAAGCAGCACAGTGAGCTGCTGTGGAGAGAACACCCAGCCTGAAAGCTGCAGCTGAGTTCTTGCGGCAGCCGCTGCCTGAGCAGCGTGATTGCTGCCCTGAGCTGAGCCTTGATGAGGCTGCAGGACCCAGGTCAACTTCTCTGCCCAGCATTGGGCTGGAAAACATGGTTGAGTGGCTTGGGGGTGGCACAGCAGCCTTTAGCATGGTGCTGTGTGTGTTCGTGCACCCGTAGCACATCCACTCCTGCAGCCAGTCAGCCACGCAGGGCATCCCTGCTTCCCGTGGGCTGTGTCTGCCTTCCCCTGCGTGTGTGCAAAAAATACCAGCGCAGGAAAATCAAAGTAATGAACAAACAGTCAGAGCTGACCCGGAATGTTTGTGGTTGGTAGATTAAAACAAAGCTCATTGCAGCAGAGTTGCTCAGGATGACCCTTGGAATTTCACTTTTAAAGGTCAGAGGGTGAAAAACCACTGCTTTGCTGCTTATAGGAAGGAGAGTTTAGCTGTAAGGTCACTTTGTTTTGACACTCTCAGAAATGTTACCTCTACCCTTCACAGGGAATGTAAATCAAGTAAAAAACCACCCAGCAGGGTTATCAGGGTAACACTAAATCAACACCAGCTGCAGCTGCTAGGAGTGAATGTAAAATTTACAGTGAGGCATATGTCTATTGTTACCAAGCGATTAGCGGTATTTTCAATTAAAACATGCAAAGACCAAGATGATTTTTATTTTAGCGGTCTAAATAAAAGCAAAGTTAGAGGCCAAACTAATCCAGGTTTTTAATTCAGTGTTCATGGTGTCTCTAAATCAGGACCACATTGCAAGCTGGAAGAGAATAGGGAGGAGGGCAAACTTTCCTTTCAGCAGTTTTAAAAAACTGCTGACTAAAATCTGCATCTATCATCTTGTTATTGAAAAGTATAAGTAAAAGGTGAGAGAAAATTGTGTCTGATATGGGATGTTTAGTTGACAGACAGCTCATTGTAACAGATGTGGCTCCTTTTAAATAGCACCGTAAATGAGATCCCAGAAACACAAGGACAAAGGCTAGGAGAGAGCACTTAGTCTAATTAGACAGAGAAATCCATTTCCGTTTTAACTGAACGCTTCTCTGAATGTGCAGAGATTTCCAAGTTATGAAGCACAAGCAAAGGATGGAGGCTACAGCTATCAGTTCATAATCTGCAAGGCATGGAATAATAATGGTCCTCATTTTTCAAGCACTGATCTTCAGTAGTTTGTTAAACCTGCACATCAACTCTTCACTAAAGCACCTGCAGATTAATGGCATGCTAGAAAGCTTTTCATCTGGTGTGTATGCAGGGAGAAATTGTAAAGAAAGCAAAGAATGGCCTTAAAATTTGTTCCATTAATAAAAAAAAACCTCACAAAGGAAAGGACTGGTAGTCCAGATTTTTACTTATGACAAACTTGCAGGAGAAATAAAAATTAAGAGGCAGAGAAAAAGACACAGAAATAGTACTATGGTTTCTATAGCAATCAGCACTCCAGACTTGTCATGCTTTTCTGTGTGTGCTTTATGCTTGCCACAAGACATTTAAGGCAGGACCCCACTCACCCGACTTCAGCTCTTTCACTGTGAGTTGTTCATATATTACTGTTCTTAAAAATGTGCATGAACCAAAGTTTTCCAGGATCCTCCTGCAGTTAACTTTGGGAGAGAGAGAGGCATCTCCAAAGTTTGTTTTTTCTTGTCCAGGGCATGAGTTTGGCACGACTAGAGGGTTAATCTGTCGACATATTACCCTGTACTGACGGTAGAGGACAAACGTTTCAGGTTAGAAGGTGTGCTTCCAGACAGAGAGTTAGGTTGTTATTTTATGATAAGTGATTTTGCACTTGTCTCCAGAAAATGCTGAAAAAATTTCAACAGGTCTGTGCACTTGCTTATTTTTGATCTTTCTCTGTTCTACCCAAAAAGGAAGGGGAGGAATCCAGAGAGGAAGGTCAAGGAAATGGAGAACATGACTAATTTTTGACTGTTTTTGAGCTGAGGAGGCAGCCTTGGACATTACGTGGAGTAACCAGGTATCCAATTGAGTAATTTTGATGCAACATTTGTGTTTTTCTAAATAAGTAATTCGGCTTTCTCGGAACATGGGGAATCAAATGACTGGAAAATGTTTCTCAGCCCTCACCTCCTTACCTCTTCTGCCAGGATTTCCCTGACCTCCTTGAGAGCCTTTATTTGCAGTCCTGTTACAGCGCTTATGCAAATCTTGTTTTTGCCGGATAAGTTTTTCTCACCCCACCAAGAAGTGGCATGTGCTAACAGGGCAGTAGCAGTGAAGACAGAGCAATGTGGTTTTCAGAGAGCCATTTTCACTGCTCTTGCTCGTGACAGCTGCATTGACCAGGAGGGATATGCTAACATTAGCGAAAGACTAACTAAAAAGTCTGGCAAGAGAGTGAAGTGAGGAGAAATAGAAAGTAATTGTGAGGAAAAATAGAAAGTAATTGTTTCCTCCAAGGGAAAAAGCCTGAACCTCCTTTTCCAGAGCCAGCACCTCTTTAAAAGAGTAGAAGTGGGACCACGGAACAATGAGCCCTGCTCCTTCCTACGTCTCCAAATATAGGAAGAATGTCTAGGGTAGAAACATAATTTTAGGAAGGATTTGGTACTTCTGAACTGTGCTCCTTGCATATAAAGGAACGTTTCATTAATTTAAAGGAAAAAGCAAAACCTCTTGTCAGTATGACAGCAGCAACTTTCTGGAGGGTGTGAGGAATAGTGCAGTGTCTTAGTAACATACAAGCCAAACAAATATTGGGGTTTTTTTGAGTGTAAGATCTGCCAGACTCTTGACAGTGGTGTTTCACAGGCAAATTGCTTAACAATTACAGGATGGGCTCTGCAACTGGGATCTGTGCAGGTGCAGGCTCCTGGTTATAGGCCAGGCAGATTTTGCAATGCCACTGGCTAAAATTATTTCAAAAGGAAAACATGATGAAACTGCGTTTGCTTGCAAGTGTGTTTGTACCCATAAGTTTACATACACACACCTTTATGTGTGTGTGGGCATGTGTGAACACAGACACAAGTATGTTTGAACTCTGCATTGGCAGCATTTGGAGCAGCATAAAAATATTGCCAGCATTGCTGCTGATGAATTAACCCCAGTGGACTGAGATTAGTTTGATGACTCTGAAAAGAAACAAAGTCATCTTCAGCCCTGAAGATTAGCAGCACGTAAAATGATGAAATAATGGACGTTAGAAACTTAGCAATGGTTTTTTTTGTGTGTGTTCAGATAGCATAGGGTAATGTGGGCACAGAAGTGTATTGAAAGCACAAGCTGGGCATGGGTCAAGATACCAATCTCAGCTGTATTTCTCCATGAATGTGGGCAGGTAGTTGAGCACAGAGGGCAATATTTTCCAGACTTAGGAGCTTGTGGACTTCATTTGCTTACAAAACCACAAAATAGGAAATGTACAGAGTTATTTATCTATGATTTTGATCAGAGACAGCCTTAAGTGAGATACTAAGAGAATTAGCTGTGGAATAGATTTTGGTGACAGATGTCCTGTGCTCTGCTGTTATGTAAAAAGCTACCTTACCTTCTCTGTCAGCTGTGATATCTGGCTATAATTAGAAGAAGTAATATCTGTCAAATAATTGGTTATGCACATTTTGATTAATTTCCTGAGACAATTCCACTCCTGTGCCACTTCTCGATCTCCCTGTGATTTTTAATTTTCTCATTTGGGGAGAATTTTCAGTTAATTAGACTCTAAAATCTTGCAAACAGCTCTACAAACATATGCAGTAAGATTTATTTCTTTATATTATATTATTTCTTTATCTTTATATAGATCCTGGTAGATGCGTTGTATGAGTATATATAATATTAATATATATAATATATATGTTTATATATATATAATATAATCTATATAATATTAGTATATATAATATTAATATGTATAATATAAAAGCAATGCAAGGTAATCCTAAAAATTGTCCTCTAAATTATATAGCATGTTGCTACGGAAAGTAGAAATAAAAAACTATGGAAGAGAATTTTTAGTGAAATTTTAGTTATGCTATCAAGAGAGACTATGACACTCTAGGAGTGCAGTAAGCCTGCTTTGCTGGTTGGTCATGCTTCAACCAGTTGAGATTGTGAAAGATGTTTTTGGTGAGATGAAATGTTTTGAAATGTGAGGCTTGTTCATCCCATTGTGGATTTGTAATATACGTTTAATTTTCTTAAAAAAGGAGTTAACCTGAAGACTTCCTAGAATCTTGACTTCAGTGTAACATCATCAGACAGTGGTGATTAACCTCTTCAAAACGCAAAATCATAACAAGCAAAAGGAGAACACACACTTTAAGAAAAGGTGTTGTCCCAGGCACGGGACCAGCTGAAAGACAGGGAAAAGGTGTGGAGAAAACCAAGGAAATCAGTTCCCAGTCTTCCGCAGGGCTAGAGCTTCGATAGCATCTGTGTGTGCTGCGTTGGCAGGCGAGCTGCCCGAGTGGCTGCAGTCATCTCCAGCGGATCCACAGGTGCTGGAGCGCAGGGCTGGCTGCGGATCCGTGCCAGACGCGCCGTGCCGTGCCTGGCTGCGCTGCCCCGGGCTCCGCTCGGGATGGAGCGGGAGGCAGCGCCAGCACGCTGCCATGGAGCTGGGCTAAGGAGCCTGCAGGCTAAGGAGCCTCCAGGCTCAGGGCAGGGTTAGGATGGAGAGGTGCTTTTCTGTGGCTTTGTGTAGATAAGAAACCATTAAACATCCAGTGCTTCTCCGGAATGAGGGTAACTGGAGAAAGAGCGCGTTTTTTATCTTTCAGCACTCATTTTTGGGCACACAGTAGTAACTGCAACCTACCCCAAGTGTTCTGTTCTATTCAAGCAATAGTGCAATATCTTTATGGAGTATATACTGCTGATTATCTCTCCTTATAAAAATTTTGAATAAGATCCCCCTGCATTTCGGCAAAGATGCAGGTCAAAAGTCTTAAGCATTATATCAAGGCTCATGTGAATTCTTTGGCCTTTTAAAACACTTTGGAGACTTTTACTGATTTGAAAGGTGCCAAGGCTTTTCCATAATGTGGTGTAAAAAGACTTGACTTTGATATCACCATTTGATATTAACCCTCTTCTCAATCCATTCTCTACTTATTTTCTATGTGAGTTCATCCTCCTGTATGGAGAAGGCAGAGTTTTTATTCCAGAGCTGACCTGGGGATGGAGTCACTGTGACCAAATCTTGCTGGATATAGGGATTTCCCTGCTGACCTACAAGTTGTTCAGGAGATGGATCCTGCAGAGGAACCCTGGGATTGACTCAGAGGGCAAGGCAGCTGAGGCTAATCCTCCTTTGCCCCTCCTGGGGTGATGAGCAGGGTGCACACCTGTGCACAGGAGGGACCTGCACCAGGATGCTCCCTCCTGCCTAGAAGATGTGGCAGGCATTGCACTCAGCCGTGCTCTCCCTAGCTCCATCTTGCTTTGGGGAGCATGGATCTGTGATATTGCATTTTTTAGGCACTTTTCAGTACTGGAGGCAGAGCACCAAGGGCGAAATCCATCCCACCTTGCTTCTCTGGACCATTTGGCAAGGCCAGTCCTTGTGAGTGTGAAGAAAGTGGACTGGACAATGCCTCTTGCTGTGCTGTGATAGATAGTGCCATGAAGTGGATGTGATGTGGTTGTTAGGCTGTGATTCAGTTCATACTGAGCAGTATTGATTGGTGTTGGTTCAGTGCTTGCTACGTATTTTATCAATTGACCTTTGTGACTGTATTCCTGCTCTGCTTCTTTTACTTCTAATTCTCTTTGCCTCCAGTTTTTGTAACTCCTAATCTTCCTGTGTTTGGTTTCTAATAGTATTTCTTTAGTCTTCTGTTACAGGAAAGCTTTTTTAATGCAGCTATACTTTCCTTCCTTTGCTTCCTTTTCCTTTGTTTGCTTTTTAAAATCTTTTTTTTTTTTCAAGAAATCCACCTGCTCTTCTTGATACATCAATTCCATTAAGAGATTCAGCTTCTAAAATATTTTGCCCTCAGCAGAAGAAAGAAGTATAAATGCAGGTGTTTTGCAATAAAGCTCAGGGGTGCAGAAAGTGGTTTTATAGCAGATCTTGTCAAATAGGATTTACAGAACCCGATAACAAAATACTGTTTGATAACATAATGCCTCCGTGAACAGTTCTCCTGGCCATCTGTGGAGCTGCACGGTTACACCAGCTGAAGATCTGGTAGCCTGTTTCCAAGATGTTGTTTGTAAATATGCACTGAAAACCTGAAAGAATAATTGTAGCTAAGTGCATTTAGCTGGGTGCAATTCACTGCAGGTATTAATTTTGGACTTTCACTGAAAGTGAGGAAGGCAATGTTGTCTGCTGGGTTGTTTTAGCACTGGCTGGCACTAAAACAAGGTAGGGAGCTAAAATATCTTCCTAGATGTATGCAGCTGCCTATATAGCAAAATCAGCTTTGAAACTAAAGAGTTCCTGACTCACAGCAGTGCTCAAAACAAGGAATGTGCTACCTGTGTGTCACAGGCCTTTAACACAAAGATCTGCCACGTCAAACAGACTCAGGGTGTAAGAAATGCAGCACAGGAAAAAAAAAAAAAGGCAAGTTTGTGCCAGTCAAAAAAGCAGAAGATAAATAATACACTGCTAAGCCACAATGTGCACAAAATTTACCTTCAGTGAGGGGAGGCAGATATCAGAAAGAAGGCCCAGGATTTTAAAACCATTTTTAGTTGCAAGAGATACAAAATGTCCAGTAGTAAGTGTGAATCCCCACAGATAACATTTAGGGTAATTTAAAGATCTCAGATTTATATTCCTGGCTGAAGTTCAGAGTTATCAATTAGAAAATGCTTTCTAGGATCTTATTACAGCCTTTGTGTAGGAGGAAATTTGAAACTCACAGCCCAGAAGAGTGGTGGTTGATAGCAAAAGGGGGAAAGGGATGTCAAAATATGTATTATGGAACTGTGATAAAGTGCCATCTTTTTGGAAAACTCGCCTTTTGAATAGTGCACAAGTGCCTGTTCTCCATCCACTTTCATCCAAGGCTCTCTTTAATGACCTGGATCAAGGGAGGCTTAGCAAGCCCAAAGCTAAAACAAATCTGAGAAAGACTGCAAGCAAACAGGGAAAGTTAGAATTAAAAGCAATTCTGAAAAACTGAAGATTTTTCCTAAATATAAGATGAAATTCCACAGTGCCTGGGGGGCAGTAAAAAAAACATTAATTAACTAAGGGGTGAGAAACTCTCGATTTCTTCCAGGAAAAATCTCAGAGCGATGTTGGATCACAAGCCAAGCAGATGTGAACAATATCAGCCCGCTGTGAAGAGGAGAAAGTCCACCCTGTGACATGCAAACAACAAATACCTGAAATGATGCTTCCACTGCTAAAGCTATTTCATGTCCAGTGTCTGGCACTGTGCCTCGCAAAAGCCATTGATCACTTGGAGAAGATGAAGTGAAGACTGAGTTATTCAAAAAACGTGATCCAAACACATAGCCAAAGAAGAAAAAAGGCAAAGATTTGGGTTACTTACTCTAAAGAAGAGCAGAGTGATGGAGGAAATGGGACAGGATAACAGTTTTCAAGGGGAGAGAGAGGGGAATGATCTGTTCTCTACATCTGTAGCAGGAAGAGCAAGAAACATTGGTCATAAGCATTAGTGTGAAGGACCTGGGAGAGAAAGCCAGAGAAAATATGAGGATAGCAAAGAACTGGACAAGAATATCTGTGGAGATGGGGAGCCATCCTCCTTGATGAGGTGTCTTTTGGAGCAGGGGAGAAAAACAACCACTAGGAATGGCACTGAGATACAGCTCGTCCTACCCTGGGACGCCTTAAGGTGTTTTCCAGCTCTGTCTCCTGTGATTCCACAATGTCTGTACTGATGAAAGCTGCAGGAATGATGTCACATTTGCAGAAAGCAGGGGACAGTGGGAGGATAAACTTGTCATGCACCACCATGTCTGTGTTGATGCTCATGAGAGTTTTTCCACTGATAACCAGCAAACACATCACCCCAACACTTACCTTAGAATTGTAGAACAGCACTTTAGTATTGTGCTTTGTGATGATTGAAAAAAAAAGAATTATGCCATCACAAGGATGCCCTCGAGCCTGTTGGCGACTCCCACAGCTCTCTTGCACATGCAGCAGTCTTGCATTCCTCTGAGGAGCCTTTGTTGTAGTGCTGCTTTTCCCCTCAGTCTCTCTGAGTAGGTAAGAATATTTGTTCTGCACATCATCCAGATTACCTGGCACTGGTCTTTTGGTAGATGTTGTGGTGCCAGTAGAAAGAAGTGCATGGGGTATGTACTGGGAAACAAGCATTGCTAATGACACTCCTATGGAAAGAGGCAGCTTGGATGCATTCTGAAAAGGTAGAGGAATTAAATTTCATGGACACAGGCTGTTCTCTACCAGTCGATCTCACTCCCCTAGGATGGTCCTGGTCCTCCTTCTTTTACTAGTATGGATGGAACCTCTCTTGTCAGCAAATTCCTCTAAAGCAGTAGCTGTTGTTGAAGAGAAATTTGCCATGAGAGCAGTGATTCTCCAAGCGCAATCCAACAATCAACATGACTTCACTTAAAGAAAGGTAGTCCTGAAGAGATTCTCTCTAGTTCCCAGAACAATACATGGTGATACTAATGCATTACCCAAACTACACCAGTTTCAACAGATTCACAGCAACTTTCCAGCCTGTATGGCTGCTCCAGATTATGTGACCCAGATGAAGCCAAAAACTAGCAGAAAAAAGAAGATGAAGCCCCTTTGGTCTAAGCTCTGAATGCAGTGTGTCTGGTGTTCATCTCAGCGTGGCACAGGGAGGATTCAAAGTCCCTTTTCAAGCCTGTCTCTCCATCTTGTACCAATACTAGAAGGAAAAAACACATGCATTTTAGAAATTGCCTCTCACTCAATCTGGCAGTATTTGAGTGTGTTTGTGAAACCACTTCAGAATTACACTTAAACAAAAGGATAAAAAGTTCCTCCTTCAATAGTGTCTGAACAGATTGGCCTGTCTGATATTGTTGCAGAACGACGGCAGTGAGGGAAGTATTTTCATGAACAAGCCACTTACCAGGAAAGATGGTCCATTTTCTTAAAACCATCATAATTCATAAATTTTATATATATTCTTTTTATTATTTCCCAATGCATTAGAGACAAGCTAGTCATTGCCATTGACATCTTTGAGATTTTAAAGTAAATTGTAATGGTCACCTTAGGGGTTTCTTCTAACTTTTTTTAAAAAAATTGTTTTAATACAGTTCATTTATTGAAAAAATTGTCACACTTGTGTTATCTTGTAGTGTCACATGACTACAGATGTTTGACCAGTTTTGGAGTCCAACCCAAATGTTTTCTCAGTTTAGATCTTTGTGTGTCTCAATGATATAAAAATTAAAGTTGGAAATATGATGAAGGCTTGGGGTGACTTCTAGCAAAGCTGATGTTATGTTAAATGTGAAGAAGGATATGAAGAATGATGTTGAATGCATGTACCTTGGTGTTCCTTTGGGATTCTTGCCTCCCAAATTTTGCAGCTCAGGTTTTTTACTACCCCAGAAGCTGCAGGGCTTCCCTGAGGGAGCCAGAAAGATGCAATTGGTTTCAATACATCCTGTATGAGCCACAAACTCCAGAGAGTCTCTGGAGGTGCCAGATAACTGAAGAGGGTCTGGCCAGGGAGACTGATGTCTGAGAAAGTATCTTTTAAGACTGTTGAGAGGCAGACAGAGAAAATCTGTAAGATGATGTTGAGAAGGAAATTTGTATGCACCAGGGAGATAAAACAGCTCCTAAGAGGGAAGAAAGAATGAAAGATGCAGGAAAAGTGTTTTCCAGAGCAAGGGAAAAAAAGAGGATGTTGGGGTAAGAAAAGAGAAAAATAACCTCAGTGGTTTTATTTTTGGGGCAGTAATCTTGGAGCTGGAGTCTCATGATGTTTTAAGTAAGTTGTTTTGAAATTGTTTATTGTTGCAACATTGCTTCATTTCAGCTTGAAAGTCAGGGATGGTGGACAGCCAAAGAGCATTTCTGTCAGCTGTCATGTTTGCTTGCTGGCCACCCGGGTAGTGAAAAGTAAATGAGAGAAACTCTACACCTTTTTACTTTTCAAAATTTTTTTTGCTCCCTAGAGCCACAAATGGCAGAAAAGTATATGCCTTCAGGCTTAAAAACTGAGTGAAAGTTCCCAAGGGCAAGCCATGGAGTGACTCCAAGAATGACCACACTGCTGGATGAGGAGACAAACCAGCCTGTAATGGTAGAGCCCAGCAGAGCTGTGCTCCATTCTTTGAGCCCACCACAGCACCTCCCCACACCAGCAGCTGATAACCTCGAGTCCTCATGCAGCAAGGAGTGGGTTTTGCCCATTTTTTCATTCATTTTCTTTTTTTTTTTTTTTTGATGAACCTTTCGAGCATTGATAAATTTTATTCAGTCTTCTACAATGTGAAGAGAGTGTGAAATTCTACATTGCTGCACAGTGGAAAGGGAATAGCACTGTCTTGTAATGTACTTATTTGTCTCCATGAGGGATTGCTGCCAAGCTTCTGTGAATACACTTTTTTTGGCTGCCCTTAAATGAGCAAGAATGCTGAAAATTTATTCCCACAACACCCAAAATTTTTTCTGGTATTTTCTGACATTAAGACACACGCATAAGCAAACATGTATACACATGTGCAAAACTTTACCGGAACTAAAACCACTTTTTTTTTTTTGTGATCACAGCATCTTCTTTCCTAAAGCCTCAGAAAAATGCATGGCGATAGCTAAATTATAAGTTTACTCAAATGTTTGGGATTTTTATATCTCTGTAATGCTAAAATTGTTGCCATTCTGACAGACAAAAATCAAACAGGAGAAATATGATGCATATCCTCTGCAGCTTTATTAAGACTATTTCTGAGATGGAGGAAAAAAGAAGAGAGAATGGTTAAGTCTGACATTTAAGAAGTAGGCAAAAGTTCACATTCCATAGCTGCAGTAGTTTTTTATTAAAAGAAAAGCAAATAAAAATGACTGATTAGATGTTCCTTGCATCTTTATAAATCTGCTGCTCTCCAAAGAAGGCCAGGCACTTGCTTAGAGTGTGTGCACATGAGTAAGTGAGTGTGTGCATGTTATATCTATTTCTATGAGCAGGACATATTTCCAGCAGTGGCAGGTAGTAGAAATGATGAGTACAAGATGGGAAAAGGCTTTGGTGATGAATGATCAAATTTTCAGAAACATCTCACCTCATTTTATTTGTTCATAAAATCCATTACAAGAATAAATAGTATTTTCCTACCTCAGGCATTCTGTGGTTTTTGGTCACAGGATGGTTTTCTGCTGTATCTGAAGTTGGGGACTTGATGACTTTTTGTTAAATAATATGTCATCAGAAAAAAAAATGCATTTTTTTTTGAAAAAACATTATGGCATTGGAAGGCGACAGCATCATCAAACAGTCAGCAGTAGTGTATAGGTAAGGAATTTGTGTGAAGAACTTTCTAGCTGGAGCAATCTATTTAATAGCCAGGACTGGGAGAACGAGGGTGAAAGAGCCAAAGGAGTGATTGTGCTGATATAAACGTTTCTCCTGTCATTTTTCTTCCTCTGAAAATGAGAGCTTCTTGAATTGCCAGCACTGTCCATTTCCCTCAGCTTTGGTGGGGTGGAGGTGGAAGCTTGGACTCACAACCAGGAAAAATCTCCGAGGCTTGCAGAATCAGAATCAATGCGCAGTTTCCTGCAAGTATTTCTTTACAGTTTAATCCCAGAAAGTATTATCTGCTGCTGCTACTGTTATTGGCTACTATTTTTCCAGTAGCTTTCGTCCCTTGTGAAGCAACAAAGAAATGTGTTTTTATTCTCTTTGCTGGCCTCCAATGAAAGGTGCTTTTGAGAGTCCACCTTTCTGCATGGGCTTGTGGGGCATTTGGTGAGGTTTTCTGTCCTTACATATAGCATATCATCAAGTGTAGCAGCACTTCTGGGTTCCTGAGCCTGAGGACAGGTTTTGTTAGGATGAAACTAGTGCACATTAGTGTCTGCAAGGAAAACCCAGGCCCAGTGAGAGCAGAGTACACCATGATCCCTTAGGAACTCCAGACTTTGTGGCAGATAGCTAAGCAGATAATGCAGGTGCAACCATAGTGAATGACACTTGCATTAATTGCAAATGTTAATGATTAGGCTACAGAGACTCACAAATAAATAGGCTTATTGATGTATATAAGGCTTTACAAAGCTGGGAGCCTTTAGCAGAGGCTAAAATACAGTTTTTATGATACTGCAGTAGGGAGGTTTTTGCAACTCTTGCATCACTCAGGTGCTATGGCGTTTCCTTCTCAATCTTAGCAAAATTAGCAATTAGCAGCCTTTCCAGAGCTCTGACATGAGAAATTTCATGCAGCACAACTGGTTCATAGGTTCCTGCAAAATCTTCAGAAAGTCGTGCTTGTGCTCGTCTCTCTCCCAGGGCCAACAGGAAAAGGGAGATTCTCAGCCGTGCACCATCCATGGACACTCAGAGAGGCTCTCTGCCATGCTGTGGTTCAGGGGGTGTCCCTGCAGATGGTGCAACATCCTGTCTGACAGTGTGCCACTTGGAGTCATGTTTGAATTCAGATTAGTCTCTCCCACCTGAGATTGCACAGGGGCAATAGGCAGGGGCCAGACTCTGCCTCCCTCCCACAAGAATTCTGTGCAAACGTGGCCTCTGCAAAGACACCATGTCCCATGACCTGTGCCATGACCATGCTGTGGATACAAACCTTTCTCCCCATCTGGGTACTTATGGTGTTGTGTCCTCGAAATGGTGAGAACTGCCCAGCACGCTGCACCCCCTGTCTCAGCTCTGCACTTTGTTTCTGCTCCCCGTTAGGTGCACTGAACCTTTTGCAGTGCTTACTCTGCTGGAGGATTGTGCACGCTGGTCCAGAATGGGCAACTTTCTTTGCCTGGCCAGCTCTTGTTGTGGCACCAAGAGTTTGTTCCCCCAGCAGGCTCTGACTGGATGTTTTGCTGCTGGTATTGATCACCACCCTCTGCTCCCTTGGCAAGCATAGGTTAGCCCTCCCAATATTTGATGATCAACTCCTCTCCCTTACGTTAAAATTTCACAGTGTCTTCATACTCTCGTCTGCTTTAAAATAAAATTATCTTCTGATTGTTTTCTAATTTGCAATGAAGCATTGTTCTAAACCTTTTCCACTTACAGGTTTCCAGAGAGTTTAATCTCTATTGCGGGTTTTACTGCTCCATTATCTTTGTAGATACTTGTTTAATTCTTCTGACGACTAGAACCATATGCTATGTAGTTGTCACTGAGACGGGGAGTCTGAGAGAGGTTAAAAGTGCACTTTAAAAATACAATTTTTCACAGGTTGCATTGGGAAAAACACTATTGATCTTCTGTCAGCCATTTGGGCTTTTTATGTGTAGTTCTGTTTAAAATGCCTTCAAGGAAGTCCTTTGAGAATGAAATTTTAGGTCATGAAGAATGGAAAGGCTGAGAACTCAAAAAATTAAAATCCTTTGTTTCTTAAGAGTGCAGCAGGTCTCTTGCACCAGGCCGGTAGCAATGTAGATTTCCTTCTGCCCTCCCATTGAGGTACTGAACTGCAAGGACCTGTGCACTGCTCTGGGGACATTGTGCCAAAGGTGGGTCAAGCCCTGACCTCTGTGGTGAGCCTATGAGAAGGTGCACTGAGGACTGGTCAGGCAGGACTGGGCTGCAGGATCAAGTTGTTCAGTAGCCTGAACCACCCTGTTTATTTGAAGGAGGCAGCAGCAAAGTCCTCAAACAAGTCCTGCCTCTGCAATTTCTCAAGCTTGGCCCAGGGTAGGTCTTCTGGCTGTTCCCACATATCCCTTATGGGTGACAGGCAAAAGTGCACTCCAGGAAGGCTGAACTCTGCCACTGCTGCTTGGGCATCATGCTGTTGTCTACATTAAAAATAATCAGCTGCAGTCTCAGCTGTCTGAGTTAAATACTTTAAATTTTATTGCGAGTGGGTTGACTTGAAGTATTTGGACACCATGCTCTCCATGCTGAAGGAGCTGAACTTCCCTCTTCTCCTTTCTTAACTTACTTTTTTGGCAGTAGATTGCAGAAAACATATCTGCTACCCTTGGAAACTAAAGGCACCTTCGTTTTCAGATAGATTCTGCGTAAACACCAAACAAAACATATATTAAAGATGCTTGGATTAGATCTAGTAGAAAATTTGCTTTCTAAGCTGCTTTCTTCTTCTCTGGTTTGTGCAGGTGTAAGGGCATTTCTGCAGCTATGTACGACATTCCATTGACATAGTATTTTCCCATCTAATTGAGGTCTAATGGCCGCCATCCAGCTGACCCTCCTCCTTGAGGGCACATAGCCTGCAAAAACACAATCTGAGGGAGCACTGCTGCTGTTCTTTGCCACAGAAAAATAAAGGAAATAAACCCTATTCCACCTCAACCTCCGTGGAGCTGTGTCAGGCCTCGCTTGCTCTTCCTCATTTCACCAAATGTGATAGGCACACTGAGCAAATAATTGCCATGAGTTGATTGCTTCATAAACGTTTTCCTTCCTCCCCTTCAGGTTTTGGTCTGCTTGTAAGCAAACTGGGATTTTATCAGCTGTCCCCAGTACTCCTCTGAAGGGTTCTTTGTCTGCAGAGCTGCTGGGCACCTATCAGGCTGGTGGAGACAGAGGTTGTGTGGTGTGTTTCTGTCCTGTCAGTGGACTTCTAGAATCCTTTTTCTGGGATAAATATTTGGGTTTGCAGTTTTGAAAATGGCTTACCACAAATATTTGCCTAAAATTTGCCAGTGCAGGAAATGTTTCTTCAGCAAACACATTTACCAGCATGCTTTCGGTCAGTAAACACCACCGAGGTGTGAACACAGTCAAAGGGAATTAATTTTTAATGCAAACCACTATTAATATAAAATAATTTGGAGAAGGCTGGAATCAGCTCTTTTTTCTTCTGTTTTGGGGAGCACTCATCAGTCCAAATGCAAACATGCTCCATGCAAGCCTGTACCTTTCGGCGGGGGGTCTGAAAAGAGGAGTGTGCTTTTGGGCCTCAAGATGCAGTGACATGTGCCCCCCACTTGGAGAGCTGAATGGGGTACCTGTGTGTGCTATGAACCAGCCCATTGAACTTATCCGGGCATGAATGATGAATCATGGCACTGAGAAGGTCCTTGCAGCTGTCCTGGTGACCGGCCTTTTTTGCAGGGTGAAGGGAAGGTGGGAAATAGATGGTCTTGCTGCACTGAGCTTCAGCAGAGGTGGTGATTGTAGCAGAAGGGAATACAGATAACCTCACCCCTGATAAGTAACAGCTGTGTTAATTGACCAATACAGCCTCACCCCTGATGAGTAACAGATATATCCAACAAGAATAAGTGAGATTAAAGAGGGGGTGAGCTGGTAAGGGGAGGATCATCATCGAGGCAGAACTTTGAGGAGCATGAAGGTGAAAATCATGAAGCAGGATCCTGGGGAGAGAGAATCACTGCTGTGAGGTCAGTCTGGGTCTGCAGTCAGAGCCTGTTGTTGGAACGTGCAGTCACAGTCTGGCTGGGTAAAAGCCTGCATTCAGAGTCTGCAAACCAATACCTGCAGTCAGAGGCTGCAAGGGAAGCCTCCAGCAGGAGCTTGCTGCAGCCAGCGTCAGTGAATGGTTGGAGTCAGGATGGCTGAGCTGTAAAGAGGAAAAAACCAGGACCCTCTCCATGCTGTGATAAACAAGGAGTCTGTGTCTCAGCTTGTTTTTACCCTCTAATAAGAGGGCTGCTGCAACAGGCACTCAGTGGGATTGGGAACCAAAGAGCTGGTGGGACTCACCCTGATCCTGTGGTGATACAGCCCAGGAAAAACAGGCAAGCTGAAGAAGAGAGGCCTCGTCTTCTTTCTGCTGAGGTGGCAGCTCCTGTCTAAGCTAGTAAGTGCAACCACTTGTGTTTTGAGCTGCCTTTTTGGTGTACTTCTCTCCCTGTTAAAGTTGTCTCCAATTCAGTGGTAGGACACCTTATCCTGTGATGCTTTTCAGTGTAGGTTCTTCTGCCCTCCTTAGTGCAGAAGTGCTGCCCTGGAGTTGGTTCTCCAAGATGCAGCAACTTTGGAAGGAGAAAATAGGCTGTGGTGACATCTGCTCTCTGCCTCTGTCCCCCAGGCTGGGCTCAGCCTGTGGTGGAACGCACAGACTTGCTGTGCCCTCACTGTGCCTGGGATTGGTGAAAGGAGACTCCCCCTGAAGGACTGGTGTTGGCAGTCTGTAGCAAGTCTGTGGCTTGATAATTATGGATTCCCACTGCAGTATTAGAGCTAATTTGCAAGCTGTAGAGAAGTGATGGCTTGGTAGGGGGGGATGTCATTATTCTTATTAGCACCAGTAGTTTTAGACCAAGCCCTCTGTCCTCACTCTCTATGAGAGTCTTCAGATTTTCAGTCAAGAAATGTGTGACTCAAGTTTGGGTAAAACATTTATTGTTAGGCTGAGCAAGATTCTTTCATGGCCAGGACCATGAGTAAGAATTCTTATTTTCATTCTAGGGCTCTCAGAAGGTTGTCAGGGCTTCTGAATATAATCAACCCCCTGTCTTATTAAAGGTTCTTTTCTTCATCAGTACACTGTCCACTAGCAAGGTGAGAGGCTCAGTCACTGATTCCAGAGCAGACTGAGGGATTCTCATAGAGAAGCTAATTATATTTTGCCTTTTTTTTTCCTTCTTTCATTGCAGAAAGACAGAATGGTTGTGAATAAATTGGGAAATGGGAGGCGTGAGGAGAACTCAGAATTCATTAATATTCATACTTAGCCACAAGTACACAGGAAAGATGACAAGGAGCTGGCTGCCCAGAAACCTATGCACCTTGGTGCTAGATAGAAAATTGAATTTAATTATAGTTACCTTTAGCTCAGCACCTAACAAGCATGTTTGAAATAATGGCAGGATGCTGAATAATAGAAGATCCAGGACTCAAAGAGAAAATGCAAACCTTCCCTCCTTCTTCCCTGCTCTGCTGAATTTAAAATAATTCTGCCAAGGCTCAGGAGACAAAGCAGATTTCTATTCTTGTTTTTTTAGTGATTATCACAGAAAATCATCCAGAAAAAAAAATCAAATAATATGGTCAGTAGGGGGGAACAAGCACATTTTAATAGGGAGTAAAAGAATGGAGACTTATTCCATTCTCACTTTGCCTAGCGAGCACTGCTAGGGTCTTGAGGTCTTTGTTTTTCTTTTATCCCCTCTCATATCATGCTGTGTTATCCATTCTCTGATAGCTCTTAGGGTTTTGTTTTTTTTATCCTTTATCTCATTTTCTGGGAAACTACTATCCATGGAGTTTACTACCTTGTTGCTAGGGGAGAAAGAAGCCAAGGAGATTTGTTTCACACGTATTTCCTAGAGTTGCTTCAGAACGTTGCTTCTCACAAGAAACTTTAAAACCAGAGACCCAAATCCTTCTCTGTACCACACCGACTCAGGCAGGGGTGGAAGCTAGTGAAGATGCTCCACATAAATTTATGTGAATTTAGGGGAAAGCAGAATCTGGTCTGTACTTGGCTAATACTTTTTCCTTGCAATGAGAGTTGAACAAAGCATTTGAAGCTGATTTTAGCCTTACATCAAGAACCTGATATTTTGTAGCACAAGCCCAGCTGAAATTACTTCCATTTTGGTGGTCAAGGTAGGAAAGTGAGTGTCACAAATTATCCCTTATATTTTTAACCCATGCTGAAATTTGGCTTTTCACAGTCCAGTCATGAGCTGTAGTTAATGACCTAGGGAAATATAACATTTATCTTTAAGGTAATGTGACCAAACCTTAAAAGTTTTGCCTGGAGGTGAAACCATGCAAGCTGGCAGGATGGAGGGCAGCTGGCATGGGTACTGAGCTATGAAATGATGGTCACAACCTGGCCCTGAATCTCTCAAGTTTAGCCCAGGTCTCAGCTTCTATTTTTTTTTTATCGAGAAAGGTCCATGTTTGCTTCTTTCCTGCTCTGTTCCGTGACAAATTTGGTAAATCTTGGGAGAAACAGAAAATCACACAGTTTTCCATTTGGTCTCTCCCTTCTTTGGTTATTCGTTTGGAGAGACTGTGCTAATGGTTTATGTTGCTTAAATATCCCTACACTCCTAGCAGACAGGTAATACTGGGGCTTGAGAGATTCTCGAGATAAATCTCTTATGGACATATGATATTTTCTAAACCACATGTTTTCTCCTTCCTGCTTCTTTAGCATGCTTTTGGTGATTTGTTTGTTTGCATGAATTACTCTCAGCTTCAGAACACATCCATAGCTTTTATTTCTTATTTCCTTAATTGGGGATTTTGTTTTTTTCTGCTCCTGCTCTTTTTGGATTCATATTGCTTTATTAGCAACATTACAGTCTATTCTGGGTGATTTAGAACAGAACAGATAGAAACGCATAGATATTGTTCCCTGGCAAATAAGCAAGCCTAGATATGTCTCAAACTAATTTTGAAACATTTTAAACCCTTATTCACAAGCAATTTGAGTAGCTGACTACTGGGCAAACATAAACCCCTAAATCCTTCTTCTCCTTTATTTTGATCAGCATTGCTTTGTCTTTCCTCTGCTTTTCTTGTCATCTTATTTCTAAGGGATGGTGGGTGCCTTCATCCTTTAAAAAATCCTGTTATTTTGTTTGTTTAGATGCCTGCATAGCACAGCAATTTTTTACCTCAGTTGCCACTTTTTTTTGACTAAAAACAGTCTTTAATTATGATCAAGACAGAAACCTTCTATGTGTGTCTGTCTTTCAAGGCACGATAGATGCCTTGGCTGGGTGCTGCTGCCACTGTGCTATCTTCTGTTTATTAGTGAGAGGCTGGACTCTAAGCTGTCAGCTGAGCAGAGGAGATGCAGAGTGACAGGCATTTCTGAGTACACTCCATGCATGTGCCAGAGCCCCAAAGTGAGTCATGAGGTGTGATGGGCATCCACAATTTTTCACCTACATGTGGAGCTTGAAAAGCTGCAAGACAATTTTCTTTGGGCAAAATAGCTGCTATCCCCAGAACTGTGATCTGGGTGCTGTGGGTCCTGCCTTGTTGGTGCTGCAGGGAAGGAGATGCTGTTGTGCAGGCTGGAAATAGCATAGCCCAGTTAGGAGAGAGTTACAGGAAAACTTCCTTTGGCTTCCTAGTCTCTCATGTAACTGTCATGGCCACTGTGATACCTTGTGATGTGTAGTGGGCTGCATTTTGCTTGGGGAATGAGAAAGGATGTCCTTTGTCTGCCGTCTGGATTGGCAGTAAACGTGGTCTGAGAAAGTGTGGGGAAAGGGAAAAATACAGAGTCTGTGCAAATGCGAACGGATTTTTTTTTTTCTATACTCTCTTTGCATAGACTCCCTTGGGGAAAAGGGAGTCAATGAACTAGCACATCTCCTGAGGGACTGCAGCCATATTTCCAATCAAAAAATTTTGGTTTGCAATGAAATGCATGTCAGAAATATTTTGCTTTCAGCGAAGTGTGTGGCAAAAATATTTTTTTAAAAATTTTATTTTTTTCCCGGTGAAAATACAGCAATTTTGTGGGGGAAAAAGTAGGCTTAGCTCTATTAGTAATACTATTTTCTGTCAAGGAGCTAATTCATCTTAATGGAAAAATTATAATCAAGCGTGGGAAAAGAAGCACTTTTCTAGGCAGCGATCCTGTCACCTGTAGAGAAGAGATTTGGGATCTAGAGTGGTTTGCTTCTATTTTGAGCTTTAATGTTAATATTTTCAGGCTCCTCAAGTCAGCCTCATGCTGTGCAGGCATGCACAGCTGGAGCATTATGAAAAATAAATAAAAAGGTATTTCTAATAGAATAGCCAGAGTTGGTAGAAGTGGCTTCACCTGCTCAGCTGAGAGGTTTGTGCAGTGAGGCTCCCCTGTGGCAACAGACATGCACCCGTCCTTGCCGTCATCTGCGTGCCTTCATGCGTTTCCTTTGAAATGCAATTCCTTTGTGTCAGCTCTATCTTTATCAATCAGGGTGGCACGATAAAGTGGGAACATTCTGAGATGATAAAGAGAATTTAGATTGCGGCTACCACTGATATCCGCTGGCTGATCCTGAGCTGCTGTGTAGGAGCCTGTGGGAGGATGCAGGGAGGTATCCCTGAAACAGCATAGATGGAGTATCAGATTGCACCAAGCATGAGAATAACTGGATGTACAGAATGTATCCAACCCTCAGGCACATATCCATATGTTTGGATGCTGGTGGGTGTTTTTTAAAGTTACTGTTTTAAAGATATCCACACAGGTGGCTAGCAAGCATTTGTTAGATGGCACAGCGTGAATGTTGAAGCAATCTGACTGCTCGTGGGTGAGGAATAAAAGGAGAAGCAGTGCTGGGTGTCCAGGATTTTTTGGATAATGGTTATTTGCCTTAAGAAAGAAAGGACTATTTTTTTTTCCAGCTAGTCTTGGGAGAATGCAGAGAGCTGTGCGGAGGCTGACAGCAGCCTCATTTCAGAGAAAACAAAAACCCATCAGGTAGAGGCACTTTGGAAAAACAAACCCTGTTTTGGTGATGTGATTTTTTTTTTTTTTAATGATATCTCATGTTTATGTGCAAAGTAGGTTTTTAAAAATCCTTTGCAGGAAATAATAATAAAAAAGAGCTCCAGGTGTGTGTGGGGGAAGGCAGTGTTTCAGTTTTGAGGTCAGTTAGTTTTATTTTTTTTTGATGATGGAAGTATATGCTGAGGCCAGGATGTGCCATTGTAGAAAAACTCTGCTATGAGCCACAGGCTCACCAGAGGCACAGTCGTGCACCATTTCCTGATGGGATGGTGGGACATTTCCCCTATGTCCAGCCAGCCTCTCTAGGTTTGCTTTCTTCCCTTCATATGACACTTGTGGGAGCATCTTCTCCAGGAGGACTGGATGGTTCTGTGGGCAGTCAGAGGACAGCAGCTGCTGCTGGGCACATTCAAAAGCAGCTGAAAGGATATTGAAGCCACTTTCAGTCCACAGCTGTCTCTAGGCCTAAGTTTGCTCAGTGCAGAGACAGCAATAAACACCAGGTAAAGCTGGGTCACTAACTGTAAAGGAGGTTTCCCAGGGACATAATATTTTGAGGAGCGTTTTCTTCTAAAGCAGTAAAAGCAGCTACTAAACTGAAGGAAACACATCCTTAATTTCTGAACCGTTGCTGAGAATAAAAGGACTGTGAGACCAAACCCCAGCCTAATTAATTTTCTACCTCTTATGCAGAAGCTCTCGAAGCCATGTAGAAAACAATTTCTTCAGACAATCTCACAAAGTCTCCAACTCGAACACTCTCATCACAACTTTTTGTGGCATCTACAAGATTTGTGCCAGCTCTCACTGAGGAAAACAATCCCAAAGTAGATTTGCTGGCTCATTAGCTGCGAGTCTGTAAGGACATGAATGACGTATGAGAGAAGTTAATTAAAAGAGCTGTTGTTGTGAGGATGGAATGAATGCTGGTCATACAGGGTGGGAGTAGGACTCAGGTAATATTCATATTGAGCTATAACAAGGATTTGTAGCTGTCTCGGCCAAGTAGCAGCAGAACCACCTATATGCTGATGAAGCTGGGAAAACAGAATGGGATCAAGACTTTGACTCAAAATGCTGATATGGATCCCTCACCAAGCTGACCTGCACCAAGCACAGCTGTGTGTTGTGAAGGGAGAGCTGTAGACACCCTGGTATTTTAACCTGAAGCTCTTTGTAAGTCGATCTGGCCAGCAATTGTCTATCACAATTTGCTTCAAATATAATTGAAACTCAAGGAAAATTAGAACAGCCACACTGATATCATCTGACTGCAAAACTGACTAACTGGTTGCAAAAAATGTTAAAAATACAGCAACCCCCCTCCCCGCCTCCAAATCCAAACATCTGGCTTTCTGTTGAAAAGCTGTGGCCCTCCATGGGAAATCTTGGAAATAACTGAGTGATGTTCCTGGTCTTTTGTCAACTTTTCAAGGCTGCTGTCCATGTTCCATGTGGACTGTGTGAGCCAAAGGTGGTGGCCCTTGGGACAGCTCTTTATTTCCAAACTTACAACCTCAGGCTATTAAACTGTAGTGTATGTGGGTGGTCTTTAAGAATCCTTACTGAAACCACCCCTTATGCAGGCACGCACACACACATTCACCTCCGTGCATCATGGACTGTGCACCATTTTTCCATCCTACGTTTTGGTCATTTTGGGAATATCTTCCCTTGCGGGCTCTGGCTCTATTCTGATTCTATTCTTTTGGCATCTCTGAGCGGTGCTTACACTGCATTATGCTGAGAAGCTCCTTAAATCTTCACATGGCACCTCATGTGTGCATGCAGGCGGTCCGGCATTATCCAGCTCCGTGGTGAGGGTGTTCACATCTCTTCTCATTAGCGATGTGCAATGTAAAAGGCTCGCCTTGAGTTTCTTGAAGACGGTGGTAACGAAGCTCTGAAGAAATAGTCAGGGGAACGGAGCTAATTAAAATGCAGCAGGGTGTAGAAGTAAAGGTAGCAGCAGCTCGCTATGCCATGTCTCTGGCAATCAGCAGTCCCCAGTTTACCCACACTAATTGACAGGAGACGCAGTGCTACTGAGTGTGCACACAGCCAGCGTTAATGGAGTCAGCACATGCTGCTCTTCCTGCCTGACTTGTCTCATTATCGACCTTGAACTGGCAAAGGTCAGTTGATGGTGCTGCTTTCATCAAGATGACAGGTGTCTGAAGATCTTCTCTTTGTAGTATAATAATTTGGCAGTTGTCTTATCCTGTACGTGAATTAGTGATCTGATCCCGAAGAGATGATGGATAAAAAAGACTGGCTTACTGTGGTGAGGAGCTGGGCTGTTGTGTGCTTAAAAAAAAAAAACAGGTACCAAAAGTCCTGGAGGAAGGAAACAAAAAGTATATTGTTTATTCCCCCTGGAGAAGATAGTCTTTGAAGAAGCAAACAGGCAAATTTTCACAAGTGGTAATGCAGTCAGTCCACTGTTAGAAATCAGCAGCTTATTTGAGCTGATGATGAGCACCAGGTTCACCGCTGGCACTTGGCAAATATCTAATAATAATAATAATAACAATAGCTGGAGCACCTGACACCTGCAGTAAGCCGTGAGTGACAGTGTTCTTGGGGAGATGTCTCATCTGAAGGCAATGTTGTCTCCAGGAGATGTGTCATTATAACATGCTGCACCCGGGCTGCATCTCATGTGCCCTCCTTTTCTTATTCCATTACAGATGGTCTCAGCAGAAGCACTGAAGACTAACAGAAATGCTTCTGCCATCATCCCCTTCACATCTACCAAACCAGCATTTCTGAGTGTTTTTAATGAAAACCAATGCTTTGGCACTCTGAGAGATGATCTGCAGTCTCCTGTGTTCTGTAGCTTCTCTGGTTAGCAGGTTGCTGACATCTGAGCTTGCATCTCCTTTCCTTTCCCACTGCCACTTGTGCAAGGTCTGTGTAAAATGCTGTGTGCTGCCATAGCATTTGGCCACTTGCTTGTGGATACAAATGGGGTAAATCAGGGCCTAGACCTGGGAGGAGTCTATATTCCCCAATAGAGCAGATAGAAAAGTGCTCCTTGCTGAAGAGCTGAGGGGAAATCTTTGTGGCCACTGACTTGGCAGCACTGGCCTATGCTTTTCTTGGCTGAGATAGGGAGGATGAAAGTCAGTATGAGCCCAGATACTCAGAGCAGCACCTGAAAAGGGACTCCTTCAAAGAGATTCCTGCTCTCTCATTTCGGTGTTGAGGCTTTAGCCCTACTTGCTGACTCATGGGCAGCTCTCTTGTCCTGCTCTGGGGGGAGGGTAGGGGGCAGGGGGAGGTGCTGGTCCCCAACCTGCTGTGCATTTCTTGAGGAAGATCAAAGAAAGGCCAGGGGCAGGTCTGCCTTTCACTAGACCAAGTCACTCAAATCTCCATTCAGCCTCTCCTTGAATATGGATGGAGCATCCACAGATTTTCTGGCCCCCTGTGCCAGTGTCTCATCATCCTCACAGTAAACAATTTCTTCCTAATATCTAATCTAAACCTATTCTCTTTCAATTTCATTCCCCTTTTTCATATCACTACATACCCCCATAAATAGACTCATCTTCTCACTTGCAGGCTCTCTTCAGGTACTGGAAGATTGCAATTCCTTCACCCTTCTAGGCCTTCTCTTTTCTAGGCTGAAGAAACCCAATTCTCTGAACCTTTACTCCTAGGAAAGATGTTGCACCCCTCTGACCATCTTGGTGGCCTCCTCTGGGCTTGCTCTAACAGGTCAGTGTCCTTCCTGTGCTGGGGTCCCCAGAGCTTGATGCAGCACTGCGTGTGCTGCAGGAGCAGAATCCCATCCCTTGCCCTGATGGCCATGCGGCTTTGAATGCAGCCCAGGCTATGATTGGCTTGTGGGGTTATTGCAACCCTCACCAGAGCTGGGGAGGGGAGAGCAAACAAAGCAGAGCTTTTTTTTTCTTTACTTCCAGTTTCCCAGAATATTTCTAAAATATCTTTCTCTGAAAGCAAATGCTCTTTGCTGGTATAATTACCAGAATACTTCTTCATTTATCTGTGATTATAGGAAACTGAAGTATTGTCTGGGGAACAAACTACTCTGTAACTTGAAAACAATTTATAGCAGCTCTCTTTTTAAAGATGTGTGAAAATAAAATGCTGGGCAATGTGATGTCTGCATGGCTGAAGTTCAGGTGTAAAGGTAGAAGACCAGGAGATTTTTACCAGGGCGAGCCTGAGGGCACCAATGAGATCATTCTTTAAACAGAAGAATATTTTTGCTATTGAGCCTTCCCAGCCTGACAGGTTTTTTTCAGCTGCCTCTGTGTGACTGTCAAGGGATGCTGCTGCTCTCTGCCTTCTCAGTACCTGGTGCTGCAGCAGCCTCCAACCCCATCCCCCCTCACACACACCACACACACACACAGAGTCCCCTGGCATTCAGAAGGGCTGTTTGCACTGCCCTCATCCACTCTACCATGTCAGATTGCACTCTCCTTTGGGGGCACGAGAGCAAATCTCCACCTTTGTGCCAGGTTGTGAAAGCAATTGTAAAATAAATGTTAAATGAAAAAAAAAAGAAAAAAAGTGTTGCCTAAGTGCATACTGAGATCAATAAAATATGCAGGAATGGACTCCTGCTGTTCAGGGCTGCAGCAGTCTCTAACCTAGAGCAGGGAGTCCTGGAGGAGCACATCGGGGCTGCTATAAGTGACAGCTGATAGGAATCCTACATTAATGCAACAGGTAGGGCTCATATGTTTGCACCCAGAGGTCTCATGTTCAGGTGCCAGCTATGAGGATACTCTCAGGAGACCTCTCTCTGAAAAGGCAGTGATTAAGAAAAGAAAGAGTGATTAAAAAAATATATCTAGCAATTATGGTTTTCTGCCTGGGTTAAGTCCTTTCAGCAATGGGTCATTTCTTGTTTTCCAGAAGAGGCTCTATCCCCTTTCTTCACTAGCAAGGAGATAATCAATTATAGATGTGGTGAAAAATAAAGGTAGTGACCATTTTTCTTCTGCTGGGGAAATAGAGATGTTCCCATCCAAATGAGATGGATTCATGAATCATTTCTTCTTATAAGGAAAAGCTCAGCTTTTGCTGCTGAAACCAATAACAAAATGGTGGGACAAGAGTTTCTCTCTTCTGCCAATAGAAAGGGAACACTAATATGCATATGGGAAATATAACATGAAAACTATGACAAATATATTGTGTTTGTCTGCTAGATCAACCTTGGCTCCTGCTATCTCCCAGTTTCTCTCTTTCATTACAGAAAATAAAAAAGAAAAATAAGAGTAATATAAAAAAAGAAGTACAGGAAAAATCATCACACAACTATTATAGCTGCTTCCTTGGCATCTTTGTTGGGAAGGATCGCCTAGGTCCCAAACCTTGGTACTCTGTGAATGGCATGTTCCAGAATGAAGGCAACACTAGAAATTTCTAAGGATGAAAGTATTTGATTTAAAGCAAAGGAATCTAGGAATATTTGTAGCTCACAGGAGTCTTAGTGTTAAGAACATTTGTGTCAGTGATTTGAAATCTGAAGAGTTTTGTCCTTGTCCTTCCTCTGTGTGTGTATGTGCTGGAAGAGAAATCAGGACTGAAAAGCAAAGCGGCCTCTGATGTGACAGCTTTCCTAAAGGGTGTCAGGTTCTGAGAGATCTGGTGCCAGTTTGTCTCGTTTGAGGAGGGAGGAACAGGACCCATGAACACTAAAGAAATTTGTGTAAAAGGAACCAGAGTTTTTGGGAGACAAAAATGCATCAGCTCTCCCACTGAGGTCAGGTACTTTGAGGATGCAGTTGGATGGTGCTCCCACTTTTACCAGCAGTTAAGGCTTTTTGTTTTACAGCCGTCTTTTAGCGCCAGCTCGCACAACTTCAATAAAGTGTTTTACTCAGAAAGCCTGCCACTCCTATCTCACAACTACTGTGGTGTGGTCAGGCGTGATCTGCCACTACCATGCTATTAATGGCGTTATTAACTGGTAACATCCAGGAAATCATGTTTGTCCCGGTGCTCTGCCTTGGGAAGTGAACCAATCTCTATCTTTAGACCCCTTCAGAAAGCCAGTTATCCCTGCTCCAGAAGTATGATTCTTTTTTCAGCTCTTTCCCATACTCTTTGCAAGAAGATCTGGAGTGCCTACTTTATTTTGCACTCATTTGGAGCAGCATGGAAGCCTGTCTGAATTTTCACACTGTCCTTCAAAGGAAGTGGCTGTGTCTTCACACTCTCCTGTTAGGAAAAAAAAATTTCTCTTGCCTTTAACTCACAGCTTGAAAATTCCTGTATCTTCAGAGATATCATCAATATTTCTCTATAATTTGATTCATATAGTTTTTGATTCCAGAACTGGAAATACCTAAGTCCTGAAAAACAATTCCTTTTCTAATCTGGAAAGATCTTAGAAGAAAATATGCTGAGAGAAGGACAGTGAGTACCGTTCTTTTATCTTGTTTGTTTCGTGTCAAGTCTTCTATTAATCATCATCAATACAGCATAGCAGAAATGGTTACTACAGCAAAAGACCATGAATTTAGTGGAAAATGTCTTTCTAAAATTTTATGCCTCACTTTACTCTGCGATTTTTGTCTGATATGCACATTCTCTATCACATTGCGATGTCATAGGAAGGCCAAGGAATGTGTAAGGAAAAGAAAATAAATAAAAAGAGACAGATGAAGCAAACTGCAATGCTCTTCAGTGGTGCTTGTGCTGTTTGGATCCATGCATGGGTCCAGGATCATTGTCACTGGTGGCCTCGTGAGAGAGTGCTCAGCAATTACAGGGAAAATTTGCTGCAGAGCCATGATGAAGACCAGGCTGCAGCAGGGGACTTGGTGAGGAAACACCACTTGGTGTTTTCCCTAAGTGGGTTATTTTTTGGTAATCCCTCACACTTCATGAGAGAGAGGGGAAATGTTGATATTAGAAGAGAATGGATTTGCCTGACTCAGTGCAAACCTGAATTCACAAGATGCCAACACAGCTTTGCAAATTCAAATACTTCAGGCATTCTTATCTTCAGATAAGAATTAGAAGGAGACTTCCTTTTTTTCGGTCTGTCCACTGCTGCCTAAAAGCTAATACGAAGAAAGTAATTTTAGCAATTGATTTTTTAATAATTCCTGCACAAATGCTTTTTTGTGGTCTGGATTTTCTTCTGCATTTCCTATTTTCATGGCTTTTGGTCTGTTATATAATGGCAAAATCAAGCTAAGGAAATAGGCAATGTTTCTTTTCTATGTGCTGCATTTGAATAAAATTAAGGTCATGGCAGAAAAGCAGATGAGACCTAGTAAACACATAGATCATCTGAAAAGCTTGAGAGAAGTCATCACTGCAGATATTTGCAGCATGAAAAGTCATAGAATATTTTTATATGGATGACTTATTTGTCTTCCACATTCCAGATTTCTAGTTCTTTTGTCTAGCTTTTTTGCTTATGTCCAAATCTTCTTTGCTTTGGATATGTATAGTGATCCATTTGGCTGAACCAAAGCCAAATGAAGTCAACAAAACTATGTATTTTCATTCTTTTTAATCTGTAAAAGGCTGCATTTATATAATATTCAACAGTTTAGAATCTGATCTTCTGTATTAGCAATGCAAAAAAAAGTGCTTCTGTGCCCATATCCTACTTATTCTTCAAGAAACTCTTTTAGTTGTATTAGTATTTAGGAAAAAAAAAGGCACTATATGCCCTTTGGTGTAGATATCTTTTATGAGAAGATCACTGCTACACCTGGGTGTCAAGAAACCTGCAGGCATATTTTCTGTTATAGAAGCTTAAAGAAATAGAAATAAGCATTAAAAGTGAACTGACTGGATTAGATAATTACAAGGAATGCAATAATTTTCCCCAACATACAGCTTGACCTAATCTTTCAGATCCAAAGAGGATCACTGAGTTTCAGAATAAGACAGTTTTTGGGTTTGCCCCATTCTTCCCATGCTTGCTGCTGGAACTAAATGCAAAAGGATAGAAAGAGTGGAAGGGGAAAAGTCACCTCTGGGAGGCACTTTTTGGCAAAGTATGAAATGCCAGGAAAATATACTTGTAAGATTAAATCCTGAAGGGTTTGCACCCCTAATCTATCTAAATTACAGAGGAATGCTCAGACTGTAAGGGAGCTCATTGTGTCTCAGCCTATGAATTTCTCATGTTCCCACTGCTACCAGTAATCACATATGCAGACAGTAGTTTTATTATGACTACAGTCTGATCCTCAGTTCATATCTGGGCTTTGTCATTCATTTGCAAAATAGCAGCCTGAGGCATCCTCCATGCTTTACTGTAAGATGCTTGAAATGAGTACCTTTTTTTCCATTCAAGAAGGAAAACAGGCAAAGAGGAGGAGAAGAAATGGAATGAAATGTTCAGTTTCTCTCCATTTCCTGGTGGAAAACATTTGTAGTTGGAAGTTTGGCTCTTTCCCTATTTATCAGGAGAGCTACCAGGAAGGGAAAGAAGAGATACTTGTTCAGTCTGGTCTATGTCCTATGAAAATGTGTGACTGGATTAACCCTTCCTGATTATAGTCAATGAAGAAATACAGCTGCTTTCCTTTCTAACCAATCAGACTGGCCACAGTTCCTACAGAAATACGTCTTCTGCCTTGTCATAATTATGGGAAATTGGTCACAAAACACTGTAAAAGTATTACAGCTTAAAAAGCCTTTATTAAAAAGGCTACCTATTCCAAAATAGCAATTTTTTGTCATCGTGACAGACACCACAGGGCTGCTTCCTCTAACAAAACCAACACCATGGCTTGACCTTTTAGACCATGCTGGCCTAGCAAAGCTAGGTAAACCCTTGCTAGCTATGGTGTGACCTTAGCTCTGTGTAAGTGTGGGTTTTAGCATGTGCCTGCTTAGTCTTTAATTTCGTTGTGTCCATCAGGGGTTCTCTTACAGCAACCCAGTGGAAAACAAGTCATGTCACAAGAGTTTATTTCCTGAAGCTCTTGGTGAAATCAGTGAGAACTGAAGGTAGATTTGTGCCTCCAATATCCAGTCATAAAGAAGCTGCTATTTAGCACCCAGTTCTGCCATCCTGTTTCCGTGTTATCTTCCTTTGCTAAGCCTTCTCATTAATTCCTGAGAGCCTAGTCTAATATGCACTCAGTGCAAGTAATGATGGCAGAGCTAACTTTAGACAGAAGAGGATTGCAAATGAAGGAGTAAGAGAGACTGGGATAGAAAAATAGAGAAGAAATTCAGTTTTGCTATGGGCATTGGCGCAGTCTCTCTACTGTGATAAAGAAAACCCCAGTCTCACTGCAGTGTTTAGGTAAGACCCCAGAGATGGGCACTAACTCTTTAGTGGGGGTGGCTGTGAGCAGAACAACCCTTCCCATTTAGTCTTTGTTGTCTGTATGGGATGTTTCAGGCAGAGAAGCCAAAGAGAACAGGTTTTGCTGGTGTTGCTTCAGTGCCCAGGTGAAGGGTAACCCAGATATTCCAGGCAGATTGGATGTGTGTGGGGCGGAACTTTGAGCTCTTTGTCTCCTGCTTGCCCGACCTCCCTGGGCTGCTGAAGGCTTATTGTCTCTGATCTGTCAGGATCCTTGCTGAAAGCTGTTTCTCCTTCTGCTGCAGAAGCACCACCACACAGAGGGATCATCAAGACATGTCCTGAGGCGAGTGAGATATTGCTGGGGAAGGCCTTGGATTTCAACCTCATTCCTGTGTTATGAATGCAACTTATTTTCTGCAGAAGATTTTGGAAAGTAGATCAGGCTGTTCTTTAAAAAGAGCTATTACAAGGCTAAAATAATTCCAGCAAAGAAGATTGTAACATCACTCAGAGAAAAGGGATCCTTACCAGACTCTCAATTACAACCTGCAGCTTCACTAAAAGCAATGGAGCAGTGTAGGCATAAGAAATGAACAGTGCTGTCCATTTAACTTCTGAGGCTGGCAGGAGCTGAGGCAAAGATTTACAGTTGTTGATATGAAGTGTCAATGATTTGGATTAGATCCCTTGCCTTTTTTTTTTTCTTTCTTTCTTTTTTTTTCTTTTTTTTTTCCTTCTCTCTCTCTTTTTTTTTTTTTTTTTTTTTTTCCCTCCATTGGGATGATCAGAAAGCTGGTCATGACTTTCCTATGCTCAGTGATACTTTACCCAAAAAAGACCAAAGATCCAGCCAGTGTCAGAGCAGCTGTGAGCTGCATGGAGCCAGGCAGAAATTCTGCTGCTTTATCTTAACCTTTATCCATTTGGGGACTTTCCTCTTTGAAGAGGAATATCTTGCTATTCCACTTGCTATATGCTGATAAAGCTATGAATTGACTCGTTTGCTCTGAATTTTCAACAGTTCTGTTCTTTTAAAGATCATCTTTCTTCTTTCCCTTCTGCTCCTGCTTTCCCCAAAGTCCCCTAGCCATGATGAAATAGCACTGGGCATGACCCAGGGAGAGAGGAGCGGTGTTGAAGTGTCTGTGTTTTGCGGCTTTCCTGTTCTTTCATTTGGCATTGAACTATCCATGCAAGAAGGGAACTAAAATTAAGTGAACTTTTTTTTTTCCTCCTCGAAGTTTCCCTTCCTGAACTCCACATAACAACTTTAGGTTTTTGCTCAAATAATCTCCCTCAGGACAAAGTCTATGGGCCGTGTAAGACCGAGCGCTGCAGAACAGTAGCATGCGTTGAAAATCATCGTAGCACACACTTGGGGGCAGTTGTGTTTTTCTGTGATTCAGTCAAGCAGCTCTCTAAATTACAAATCCTTATCTTTGATTCTAATGGCTAGCAGGACGGCTAATGTGACAATCTGGGTGATAGTTACCTATTGTGTCCCCCTGTGGAAGCTGGATAGTTACCATCCCTGTGTACCTGCAAGAGCAATTGCCTGTGCTTTTTTTTTTTCCCTGCAATGTTCATGAACTGCTGTCAGATACAGGGAAACAAGCTCGTCGTAAAAGCAAAATGTGCAAACAGTTTGAGTGTGGTAAAAGCGCTTATGATTTTGTACAAGCTGAAAACAAAATATCAGCCCGTGACTTAGAATTAGAATTCTAATACAAAGCATGTATGTTTGCTAATACCATAAACTGAAAGCTGTCAAAGAAAATAATAAAAAAGGACAAAAAAGAAACTCAGAAGAGGCAAAGAGAGCAAAATTCGGCTCATTGTACTCCACAAGCCCCACTCTTGCTGCCTTGGCAGGAGGACACTGGGAGCTGCTGTGTGATGGGATACCCCTGGCTGCCCCCTCTTCCTGGGCATGGTGGCAACCTGCTGGGTGCCGTGTTCTGCCCTCCTCAGTGGTGGCAGTGAAAGGAAACTTTACAGAGAGAGGCTGGTTTTAGGCAAGAGCTGATCCAGGCTGCCTGCTTGCCTGCCACCACATCAGCTGGTGCTTTGTGTGCAGAAGAGCTACCCCGGGTGTGGTAGGAAATATCCTGCAGGCTGTTTCTATGTTAAATCACACCTCCTCCTACTTTTTTGAACTCAGCAGAGGGGCAGGGGTTATAAACTAGCAAAAAGCATTGGCCCCTTGTGTCTGTGCCTAGTCTGCTCAAGTTAATTCGTTTTTTGGCTCATTACATTTTCTGCCCCATTGCTAATTGCCTCTTGGGCTCTACTCATTGCCAGGGTTTTCTGACCATCAAAACATTACTAAACAAATGAACTAAATAAAATAAGCCTTCTTTAAGAGCCTTCCCCCAGCCCTCCCCTTGTGTTAATATTCCAACGGCGCCCAACAGGTAGGCGTCTGCACTCATGTTATCTGTATTAATTAGACTGTAATACCCTTGGCACAAGACAAGGACAGGGAGGCAAGAGAGTCTCTCCTGCAGCTCTCTGATAATTTATACCAACCGAAAGCCTGCTGCAATGTCTTTCTCTAGTGCCACATGTACCAATAGTGATGCATAAATAAGATTAATTTCTATTAGGTGTTTTCCCTTCCTTCCAACTAATTAGCCCCTTCTCCATAATATCTGAGCCCTTCACAATATTTAATGAGCCTTTTCCAGCAAATTCCTGAGGCAGAAGTACTTTTATCGCCAGACAGATCGGCTGGGTCACCCACGACTGTAGAAGTTTCTGATAGAGTGAAACATGAACTTCAGCTTTCCCAAGGTCTAGATTAGTACTCAAACTACTGAACTCTCCTGCCTAGCAACTACATCTTGTAGTTGTTTACTGCTAAGTGACTTTTCAGCTGTCAGGTTTTATACCTGAAGGATTTGGGCATGTTCAGCACAAGATACAAGTGTGCAATCTGTCCTTTGTATTGGGCTTCCCATCTTTGCTGCATCAGCATTTCTTGAAATCAGAGGGAACAGGAGGGTAAACACGGCTGACTCCAGGGATAAGCTTGCCATGTTTTTCATTATGGTTGATTATTAATATAATCAGTTTAGGAGCAAAAGTACTACAGCGAATTACTTAACCTTGGGCCTTGCTTGACCAGGCTCTGAAGGATCTTCATCCCGTGCTCATGTTGCTGTAACAGCGGGGCAGGCTCCACTATGCAGCCAGTAATACTGTGGTAATTAATGAAAGAAGCACCAAAAGTGGGTTTATTCATTACTGCCTGAATCCACATTGCCTGCCAAGGGCTGCATCCTACACTGGTAAGCATCTTCTCCTAGCAAGATAGCTTAGCAACAGGGGTTGTCCCTGCTGCTCACCTCACTCCCCTCCTCACAGGCACCCTGGTGGCCTGTCTCCTGCAGCTCCTGCAGGGCTATATCCCTCTTCCTCAGCAGCAGGAGCAGCTGGTAGCTCCAGGCACGCCTTTGGCAACACCCATCTCACGCCTCTTGCTGAGCAAGGGAGAAGGTGGCACCTACAGCCTGCATCCCACTTTTTGAAGCACCTGCAGCTGCGCATCCGAAGTGGGAGTGAGGGATGGTGCTGGGGCTCTGTCCCAAGAGCTGAGGATGGGTGGGCAGGCTTCAGCAGCAGGGCAGCTCACCAGAGCCGAGGTGCACTGGAGCCCTGAGGCTCTGCACAGGAGGCCTAAGGTTCAGCCTTGGATGTGGGTTTCTTCAGAGCAGGGTTTTGTGTCCCCGCTGTACTGTTAACATTGTGTTTTGAGGCACTTCGGGAACTTGCACAGTTGCCAAGGTCTTTGCTTTACCACATTCTTTTGGTTAATAGAAATATTTAGCTGAAGCATGAAGGCATTGTATTTCCAAAAGGAAAACACACAGAAAAAGGTCCGATCTTTTTTTTTTTTTTTTTCTTTGGGCCTGATTGTCTCTGCTTGTTTATGGCTGCCACTAATTTGCTCGTTTGCTTGCTGGAAAATAGCTAATTAAAACCCACTTCAGCTAACAAGCTGACTGGGACCATGCAAATGTCACTCTCTGCTGTCTGCTATTTTCGTTTATACTTTACATTATTAGTGTTGTTTTTCCTCCCTCCATAGTAATAAACGCGAGGATAGATTTAGTACCCTCTTCACAGGTGTGTGCTTGTACATCAGCACATCATCCCGAGAAAAGTGCTGCTGTTTTACTGCACTTCAGTACTTTGAGTGTTATTACCCCTGACAGTTAATGGTTTCAGACTACACTGCTTGTTAGCACTAGATTCTGAACAGCTTCATCTATCTTTTTGTTTTTACACTGACTGGTCACATTAAGTATATGTGTCTGAGCTATTAGTCCCGTCTGTTCATTGCATGCATTTCATTTGCTGCGTTTTTTCGCTAAAATTAGTATGTATTGTCATCCATATACTTCAACACATCGACTTTTGTTATAATTATGCTGTCATCATTTTGCTTCCACACACTTGCTAATTTATTGTAGCTAAATTAGACCTAATATTAGCAATTTTGCAGCTGTTCCCATAGACCACGCTCAGCCATATATTTGTACATTGTTTGGTAATTGGATTTGAGGGCTCAGGAACGGACGATGGCACTCTTTAGAAACAAGGGAAAGATTTGAGGAAATGGGAGAAAAATAAAAAACACAAGCCCCAGAAGAGGCTTCAGGGGTAAATTTCCAGAGCCTAGCTTAAAAGGTTTTCACAAGGCCAAACAAATCAGAGAGTTAGTCTACCAGATCACAAAGTGTCCAAATGGCATGTCGCATTCAGGCAGGGGATTAGTTATTTCCCCCAAACATGCTTTGTATTTTAAAGAAGACTGGACCAAGAAAAATCCCTGGGGACTTATGCAGAATCTTGGGAAAAATATGGTTTTTACTGTAGTATATTAGAAACCTCCAGGAAAGGTCGTCTGCATCAGGGTAGGCTGCTCTCAGATGATTTCTTTTAATTCAAACATGGGCAAAAAAGGAGAAAGAAAAACGGTTTTGTTTCGGAATGTGAGCTCTCCATCCTTAAATTTTGACACCCACTTCTTGTTGTCATTCAAACCCATTTCAGATGTCAATACAAGCAGACAATAAAAAGGAAAATTGAAAGAAAACCCCACCACCAACAGAAACGAGTGCAAATGAGGAAAGCAGAACAGATCGGTACAGCTCTTGCTTATCCTTTCTGGTCATGAGTTATTTTATTGCCAAGGGGGTTACAACTCTGGCAAAAGAAGCTATGAGTGCACAACATTGAATCTTACATGGTCTTTTTGTAAATAAGTTTCTGACATGATAGAAAACAAAACTGTGGGGGAGACGGTTCAGACTGACACTATAGAATCAGTTGAATTCCCAATCCAGCAGAAGATGTAGATGAAAGTTAATCACCGAAGAGCACACCCTTAACCAGAATGGAACTAAATCCTGTCTGCTCATGATTCATCCACCTGCTTAATAAGAATATTATAACAAGATGCAGTGCTGCTGGCAGATGCACACACAAGTTTAAAAATAAGACAGTGAAATTAACAACAAAAAAGAGAAGGGTATTTGATCAGCTCTCATCTATAACACAGAGTTCTTTCCAACTCACTACAAGCTGTTGTAGCAGGCTGCATTCTGCTCTGCTTCTCCCTTGGCCAGAGCTTAATTTCTGTTTGGAGAAGAATAGAGCAAAGTGACCTGCCAAAAAGTAAGACAGAATAGGCCAAGTCATGTATGAATCCAGGCCCTACAAATGTCTTGTGCAGGAAAGGAAATAGAAGGCAAAAAGCCAGGCCATTTAACACATTTTTAAATGATTTAAACTAACACAAAATATTTAAAATAACCAACCCAATTTAAAACAACTCACTCCCCCCAAAAGCCCAATCATTAATAACCAAATGATTGCCAGATTATGTTCTCTTGTACTGAAAAAGCCTTCATTATGCTTTCTTTCTTCCCAAATGCCAGGAAAATACATAGATAAGCCTTGCAGAAGCCTGCACAGTTACTGGATGCAGCGATGGAGAAGTCGGTCTCTCATCAGTTGTTTCCAGTACGTGCTGTGACCATGACCAGCATATCCTGTGGGGAACAGGGAAGTATCTGCTTTGCTCATTTGCTCTGCTTTGGGTTTTCTTGGGGTTAATTTTTTTTTTTTTCTCTATTTCATGGCAAACTTTCCTCTAGCCAGTCGCCTCTTAGACTCCTTGAGGTAGGCACCCAGCTAGGTCAGCCTGTTGTTTGTGTTTGTTGTCAGCACACGTTGCAGGTCTCTGGTTTTAGTGTTGTTTCTCACCGTCTTTTATTTTCACTCTGTGTGAGATTGTCTCTCAAGTGGAGGTAGACAGTTGCAGTGATTCTCAGTTGTGATGAATATTGCTGAGCAGAGTAGAAATATGCATGCAAAGAGCACTTGCAGCAGCAAATGGATACAATATATTGTATCATATCATACATTTCAAGGTGAGCATAAAAAGAGGGGGCTTGCACATACTCTTTTTATTTTTACTATACTGTACCATGTATACCAAGGTGCTAAAGACCTACTAAAAGGGTACAAAATGAAGCCATTAGCAGAAACTTGTTTAAGAGCTCCACACACATATGGGCTCTTCAGGTAGCTGGCTGGGCAGTGCTGTGAGGCTCTTACTTGGACGTTGGAGCAATAAATGTCATGTCAGGGGCCAACTGTCTGTAATCACAGTTAGCAGGTTGAACAGACTTGTGAAAATATTTTCTCTATGTGAAGGGAGACGCTGCACACTTTGCCACAGCAGAAGTTGCTAAACCTAATGCAATATGACAAGTCCTTTGGCAGCAAAAGCCACATTTAATAGACATGCTGCCTGTGAAATGGGAAAGAAACAAAAGCAGTTTTTCTGCAGAAATGTCACCTCCTCTGTTTTGCAGTATCTCTCACCTTGTCCTGCTCACACACCCTTTTTTCTTTCCTGGGTGACACTGGCCATGCATCATGGTCTCCTTCCACATCACCCCATTTTCTCCTTCATTTTCTCCTTCAGGTGCCCCAAGACCTGGCCTTCCCATCCACAGCCCAGCTAGTAATGCCCAACTTTTAGAAATCCAGCTCACGAGGGGTGTCTTCCTCTGCTGGGAGGAACCCTGGGCATGGAGAGGGATCTGGCACACCCCAAAAGCTCCTCAGGGCTGCAGCAGAAAGGAACCCCACCACGAGCAGGGTACATGTCCCACTGTCTGTCGGTGACAGACCCACGCTGCAAAGCATCTGCAGCATCTTGTGGTGGTGAGATTTGAGAAGCTTTAGGGCACTGCTGTGAGGCAGTCAGGAGTCTGTCTGTCCTTTTGCTTGGCCAGTGGCATCAAGCTAAAGGTGAACCAATGCTGCTTGTCTTGTGGAAACAGGAGTGGTGTGCATATGTACCCTCTGATGCTTTCCAGACCTGCCTTCGATCCCCCTGCCTGCTGGAATGCTGCTGGAGTTGGACCTCTCTGTGTGCAGATGTGTGAGAGTGTTTTGCACTCACTTTGCATTGATGTAAATGTTTACATGAGGTGTGAGGCAGTGGAGAATCAGGCTCCCGAGGGCTTCTTACAAGATGGCAAATAATTAACAATAGTGTGCAATACAAATGCAATAACAGGAACACTGAAATCAAGGCTTTTGCTTGCCAGGCTTTTGTCTGTCACTTGAGCAATAAACTGCCAGCATAAAAAGGATATTCCCATGCAAAAGCTTCCAGCATCACCCAGGGTAGTTTTGCACTGGCCTGCCACAGAATCCAAAGTCAATCTTTTCAGCCAGCACATCTTCAGTACTGAGACATGTTCAAGGAAAGGATGAAAGGAGCCGATCAAGGAATGGGGTTCTGAGATTTCCCCTTCCTAAGAATTATTGGCAAGCTTCATGGCAACTGGCAGCAATACTTGAGGCCCTACAGGGAAGTACAGTGCTAGTCCACTTGCCATCCACTTTGTTCTTTTTCCTCTGCAGGACTTCTCTTCCCCTGACCAAGATGCTTTTTCAGCTCAGAGCAGGCAGATACAGGGGCTCATTTTCTGATCTTTTTCCAGTGAATGACCAAGGTTGAGATCTTACAGAAAAACAGTAAAAAAGCCAGGAATTAGTGGAACATTTTAAAGTTACTACTCCCTTTCACAGTTCTTTTCAGCACTTTGGCTTCTTTGTAAGATGATGCCATTAGGAGAATAGGAACAAAGCATGCATGAGGGCCTTTAAAGGGAGGGAAGTCAAGAAATACCCTCCAACAGGATGCCAGGCCTGCATTTCTTATTCCTGACTCATTTCCCAGCACATCCACACAAAAGGATCGAGTGGTAGTGATTGGAAAAGCAAGCTTAGCACACCTTGAGCTGTAGATCCTTTACAAGTTGCCCTGAATGTGACAGATAGACAAGCTGATTTAGTGGTGAGGGTGTATATGTTGCATTTCTTTAAGGCTGCAGCAGGGATAAGCAAGGAACCAGTTAGAAGAAACTCCAGGCACAAGCATTAGAGATGAGAAAATGAACTAGTTTGTACTTGAGGTAATAGTGTTTTACTTAAGAGAGTGATTTAAGCATGCTAAGGAATAAAATTGCAAGAGACATACACGTTCCTTCAAGTTTTAGCAGAGGTCAGCCTTTGCTGTCTCTTTTAAAATCAGTCTATCTTTCTGGCTTCTGCTTTTCTCTCCAAGAGTTCATCAGACTTTTAGGTTCATTTGATGTAGGATCACAGCATACTGGTCCCCCACAGCCCTGCCAACATCTATGGAGCTCATTTGAAGGCTGGAGGTCTATGGGCCCTGAGACTGGCACAGGGCAAGGTGGGTGTCAGGCTCTTCCTAGAGCAAACTGAAGCCAGGAAATGCTGGAAGAAACAAGTGAGTCTGAGGTGATTCATATTTAAATCCCATGAGCTTGTTTCATAGCATTATTTTCACCATCATGGCCTCTCACAGCAGCATTTAAGCCTGTCCTCTTAGCCACAGCTGCATGTTGGAAATGCCATTTCCCAAGCCGCTTTGAATGTACATATAGGTTACAGCCTGTGCTGCAGAGGAAGTATTTTTTTGCTGATCTTGCTTTGCTTCTTAAACCTCAAGTGTACCCTGAAAATATTGCATGTGCTGCATTGGCTAAACCAGTAATGTTGCCATTCTATATTTTAGAGAGCTGCAACCATACTGTTTTACCATAGGAGTGACATTTGTTTTTGGATATAAATTCAGTACATAAATGTATAACAAATTGTTTAGTGATATTAGGGCAGTAACTTTTTTTTTCCTGAACAAACTACCCAAATGACTGAATCAGTGTAGTTAATTAGAATCGATCTCACTTTTTAGCACCAGGAAGTGCATAATGGAAGATAAGATTGATTGTAACATTGGATCACTTCATTTAAAGACTGCTAATAGGCTAAAATGACAGAACCAATCTAAAATTATAATTTCAGAATCAATATAATTTTTATAACGTTGTCAAATCTAAAAAATTAATCTAAATTTATGCTGTGAAAGTAGCAAATCCTTCCTAGCTATTATAATGAAATGAACCAACATTTTATTATATTACTTCTTTAAATAGAAAAAAAGGCTTCTTTATTGGCATAGCATTGCAGCAAGCTAGATAACCAGGCTTTCACTTTGGGAGGTATCTGCTCATTTCCTGCTTAGGGCAAGAGCAGAAATGGATTTTAACCTTACCTCTTTCCATCGTGGACCCATTTCCCCACATTATTAAACCACCACAAAAATGTGAAAGCAGGCTTCTTTTCAGAGGAAGAGATCAGGATGGGGAGGGGAGTAGCACCTCATGAGGGAATTCAAGTTTTCTAACAAAGTTGCAGGGAAGCATGTGCCTATCAGTTTGCTGTTGCTCTCCATACACTCTCAGAAGAAATATAGACTCAACTTCTCCAGAAGAAAGAAAAGAACTGTGGTGGTAGTTTGAAGAAAAAGATTTTCCTTTCCATACAAATTTATTCTGTGTGCAAGGCCTGATGGAAAATGCAATGCCAATTTTGATGATACCAAGGATTTTGGTGTGTTCTGCCCCTGCAGAAGCCCAAAAATGCTGTTACATGGCTTCAGAGCACACTGATGTCTCTTTGGGTGTCGAGTGTTCAGGTTGATATCTTTTTTTTTCTCCCAATAATGGGTTTTCTGCAGAACTGGCAATGACTCATTTAGTGTAGGTTCATAACTGCTCCTGTGTTCTGAGCCATAACGATGCAGAGCGGGCAGAAGTGGTCCCAAGGTGCTTCCAGGTGCAGAGCTGACCCACGGCTGTGGATCATTCCTTTCACTTGACTTTCTCTGCAGCAGGAGCTTTAACAGCCACATGATAAAGCAGCCCTGGCCACCACAGATGAGGGCTGTTTGTACCTTTGAGCCCCTCCTAGAGCTCCTTACGTTCCTCCTATGGGGAGGAAGTGCTACTTGGGAATATGAGAGCTACTGCTCTCCAATAACCTGTGACTAATGAGTCTAATCACACTCAGGGTCGTGCCTCACTGTGTTTTATTTCTGTTTGCTTTTTGACTGATGTGGTTGGCAATAGCCTTATACTCAGCTCTTTGCACTGTGCTGTCCTAGGATGAGGTTGTTCCTTAAAGCAATGATATCCCTTAGAACTTTCTTCCTGTCCAGAGTAAAGGCCAAGCTAAGGACAGTGTTTCCTTCTGAAAGCACAAATGCTGCTGAACTTCTCCCAGCACTGGCTGTCATCATTCGAGTCCAGATGTGTGAGGACCATGGTCTCACTGAAATCAGGGGAGCCTTGGCATAGATGCCAGTCAGGCCAGGCCTGTGATTTGACAGGTTTCTCTTTAGCAGAGGGGATGAAGATGTTCCAGAGAAGTCAGCTGGAATACCACCATCCCTATTTCTCCAAAGAAGCTGAAGAAATCCCTTTCTGCAAAGAGGGACTGAGCCTTGAAAAGTAGGGCAGGCATCCTTGTAGACAAGGCATTTCCCTTGCTTCTGAGCACAAAAGCAGAGCCAACGTGCAGGCAAACCCCATCCTGAATTCATTTTGCAGCGACAGGAGGTGAGGCTGTGAGTCTGAGTGGGACCTGAACACAGGAGCTGACCCTGGGATGGCAGCAATTATTGCAGCAAAGAGCAAGAGAACACATGTATGGAGACCCCAAAGAGCACTTTGGAGAGCTTTGTGTTTCTTGGAGGTTTAATGTATTATAATTTGATTCAGCACAAGCCAGTCTGGGAATAAAAGAGAAATGCAGAAAGACTAATGATTTGAGGTGCAGGGGGAAGTGGAAAGAAAACAGCACTTTTAAGTGCATTTTTTCCCTTTTATGCAAGATCTGACTGGGGCCAGGCAGAGAGAGCAAAAAGCTTCTGTGAGTTAACACAAAAGTGGAACAGTACTTGAAAGAGACTTTATTTGCTCCTTAGAGTCTTCTTTTGATTTTTAATATCTCTGAGACTTGTCAGGGAGAAAACAGAAAAAGACATTAGATTCTGGGTCTTGAGCAAAGCTCAGGGACTTGAGACTTCCACAAAATGAAAGAAATTACATCCTGGAAAAGTTAATGACCTTACCCTGAGTGCTGCGCTACGTCAAACAGAAGCAAGCTGGTCCATCCGCTGTGGAATTCTCTTGCACAGGCTGGAGAAGTGCTTTAGGCTGATCTCATCATAGCCCCAAATTTCCAGATGAACAGTTTTGGCTGGATTGAGAAGGATAGGGAGTTGGGGAGAAGCCTGGCACCATACCAGAGCTGCTGCCTCCATTAACTCCAGCAGGCAGGAGCTGTCCCAGTGGTAAGAACACAGAGATTTCATTGGCTTTCCAAAACCCGCTTTCATATTGCCTGCTTGGGGCCACACTCTGCATTCACCAGCCTCTGTGTCCAGACTCTGTTAGGGAAAGACCAAAGTCCTGAAGCTGCTTAAGCTTGTGAGCCAAGAAAACATGCTTGGTTTTCACTCAAGGTCAACTCAATTCTGTTATTCGAGCTGGTTTTACCTACACAAATAAATAATTTCAATTTCTTTGAGTATCTGTCTGCTTTCTGAGAGTTTCATACACTTGTGTCACTTGCCTGCCTGCCTATCATTTCAACCAGAAGAAAATAATGCTAACAGTAAAGATGCCATAAAAAATAGAGCCTGAGGTAAATTTTGCCAAAAGCCAATTAGAGATTTGAAAAACAGTTGCATTTTTCAGGCCAACTCAAAGCTTATAAAATTGAGCTTCTGGTGGTTCCAAAAGAGTATAGAGATGGAAGGGACTATGAAACATTCAGCAGATGCAGCCAGAGAGATGGCAACGAGCTGGGACTGTCTCCTGGGATAGCATCAAGGTCTGCAGGAAGCCCAGAGAGCTCAGTGGCTGCTAGGGACGTAAGGAAAATGTCTGTCTCTTTGTGAAGTGGGTCCCTGACATGAAGGGGTTTGTCAGTCTTGGTCAGCACCACACCTTTGTTTGAAAGCAGCCAGTGACTACTGCAGAGTATTTAAAGGACATCTATTTTCTGAACCAAGTGGAGTTTCCCAGTGATGGCTTCACGAAGAATAGGTTGCACTGCTCCAGCCCAGGGACTGCAAAAATGTTGGCATAGGCCTTGATTTGACTCAAGCATGGGAAAACTTGGGTTTTCATAATCATGCATGGAATTCACTTGTGATAAAACATAAAAGCAGCTTGCATTTCTAGGTTAAAAGTCACTAGAGCAAGTTCTGAATTTGCCCATATTTATTGCCCGATTTAGGATAAGGAAGTGACGGCCATGAAAGGAATGCACAGGGAATAACTTGGGAGGGTTGGATATTTTTAAGCCGATGGTTTCTGCTGAGTGTAAGGCCGATGGCCATTACTTAATCCACAGGAGTGCCACCATTTGTCCCAGCAAGGACTCCCACACATATCCTGTTTTCCACATTTCTCCGAGAACATCTGTTTGCGGTTCCTCCAACAGATTATGAAAATACTTTTAAAAGTCATTCATGGTGAGACTTTCCGTCATGATCTAAAATCTGGGATTGTCCATTCCAGGAGAAGACTGGGTGGCTTTGACCATTCAGAGAACTTCGATGTATCTGCTTAAACTTCTCTTTCTGAAGGTGGAAACTGATGTAAAGATGAGGGAGAAATGGCCCTTTGCTAATAGGGAAAGAAAAGCAAAGACTTCTGAGATATTGGGGAAAGTAGAACATCTTCTACAGCAGATCCACCAGAGGGAGAAACATGAAAGATGATAGTCTTCTCCAGGCCACTCAAACTGCCACTGGTGGGATTTGGACTTCTCATCCCCTGCTGCTCACTCACTCACAGATGTGTATTTTGAGAATAACAAGAAATTAAGTCAAAGTTTAAACCACTCGTTATTATTTTTTTCCCCTGAACTAACGTCCATGTTTTCCTTCAAAATATGAGTATGTATGCACTGGAAGAAAAAAGCAGGTTTGTCGACTGTTGTCAGAAGATAGCAGCAGTCTTCCTCCTTCTTTGTGCCAATGCATCAACTCTAGCTAGGAATGATCCAGGGTTAAAAAGCATCACAAATCCCAAAGTTGTTATAGTGTACAGATGATGTAATCAGCACTCCCCTGTTGGATCTGCGGAAGAAAAGGGTTTGCTCTCTAGACCACTCAGAGAAAAAGTCCCACACACTTCAAGCTCCTGCATTCAGCGAGGAGCTCTCAAGCACTGGTCCCTCCAGTCTGACTGCCAGGCTGAACAAGAGTGGCAAGGTAAGAGCTGGCCTCCAGCCCATGCATCTGAACCAGAGCTCCTTAACATCTGCTTCACAGCTCTCCTCCAATGCAAGAGAAATGGTTTCAGGATGCTATGAAGCCCCTAAACAAGCAAGAGTGCTCATGGCCAGAAGCTTTCTCTTACATAGTGTTCAATTTTGGGGAAAAAGTACTTTTGAAAACTCAAACCTCCTGTGTGTGTGTATGTTTTATTTTCAACTTCTTATCCAAACTGGAAAAAGAACTTCTTTCACTCTGAATAACAGTTTGGGGTGTTCAGTAGAACTAGCAATGTAAGTCTCACTCTTACAGGTTAGAAATGTGTGTCTGAAGCACCAAGAGCCTGGTTATTCTCAAGCAGAGAACATTCCCCCTTCTTTTCTGTGTATCGTAGATAACAGTTCTCCAGTTCTGAATATTCTGAAACGGTAGGAGAGTCTCTAGTTGTTACACATGAAAGCTTTTACAATGTGCAGCTTCTGCTGCAGGAGAATCCCATCTTCTTTTTTGCTGTATTTTTTTTTTTTAAATCTCAGCGTGGGTTTTTTTGGGATGGCTAAGCTGTTCTCGCACAGCTCTTGTTTTGATAGTTTGAAATCTATTTGTAATCTTCAAAGTGATGACTTGTTTCCTGAGGGCCTTCATTTACTGTAAGAACACAAAAAATGGCTGGGCATGAAAGTCAAGTGTATTCCCTCCAGAAGAGAGACATTTTTAATAGTACCAGTGACCAGTAGAGACCTTCACTGGTACAGATGACTTTCCTAAATCTTGGAATCGTCTGTCACAGCCTCAGCACCTAGCAGGAAGATATACTGTAGTCAATCTGATGTGAGCATAATAATGCAGAAACTCTCTGTTCTACACCCAGAAGATGTGATCAGAGATCTCTGCATCCCTCAGCCCTGCCCTTGGGGAGGCGAGATCTGTCTGCATGCACACCTGGCAGGAAAAGGCAGGGGTGCTCTGCTGATGCCCTGCACTGATGATCCATGGATGTGGGGTGTATCCGAGGCTGTGGGGCCATGTCTGCACGGCCTCCTGTGCATCAGCTGGGCTCTGTGCTGGTGTGCACATGAGGAGCAGCACAGCAGCTGTGCTCTACAGCACTAGGTGATTGAACACACACCTTAAAATCTACAGAACGATTCATGTACATGGTACGTGCTGCACACGTAGATCTTGAACTATTATTTTTCCTCTCTGTGCTTTCTCCTTTCAATGGTACCCCAAAGAGCTTTTTTATCTGGATCATAAGGAAATGGAAATGGAAGATAAAACCAAAAGGATATTCCTGGGTTGGTAAGGTGATGGCTTTGCCCTCTCATCACATTCATAAATGTGCCCAGGAAAGAGTTAAGCTATCCTGAAAATACTGCCAAGGAGAGGGACTTGTGGAATCTAAATGCTGTTTAAGAAGGCAGGGGGTAATTAGGGCAGCTGGTTTTCAATTATCACCAAAGTCAGTCCTTGCAAGGCCCCCCAGCCATAGCCAGGTTAATGGTCAGCACTGTGTGCTGAGTCAGCAAAATGCTTGTGCTGGCTTTCACCAGGAGCTCCTGTAGGCTCAGGGCAGCTCTTTCTGCTGGATGTGCCCAACTTCACTCTGAAGCCAGGATGATTAAAAGAGAAAAGCAATCTGCAGCTTTAATCAAGCTTGCAGGAACACACCTTCCAGATTTTGTGAGACGAGGTATTTGTTACCTCCTGTCCTCTGGCATGGTAGCAGTTTAATGAAAGGCTGCATATTTTTCTGTTAGCAGCTCAACCACTTAATTCTTAAGTTCCTTCAGAGCTCTCAGATGTATGCCATCTGGTCATGGTGACTTGTTGCTCTTTAATTTGTGAATTTGTTCCAGCACTTCCAGTTTTGACACCTCAATCTCTGACAGAGACTCATCTTCATTACTTGAAAAGAATAGCTCAGAGGGCTGTCTCTCTCTCTCCCTCTCTCTCTCACATGCATCGTCTTGTAGCTTCAATTTCATTAATATAATTTCAACTTACAGCAGGATTTATAGCTTTCCCAAACAGGCCATTTCTCCACCTCCTACCCATACTGCAGTATTTTATTGTGCTATATTTTATTAAACAAAAGCACCTCTGAAAACTACATGGAACCCATCCACTCAGATAACCAGTGCCTTTGCTACCTTTTCAAAAGGCCTGAAAGTGGGCTCAAAGAAATATCTGTCACATCCACCAAAGAAATGTTATTAGTTCTCAGAAAACAGTGAATCAACAGCCTTTTAAAACACATCTATGATGCATCTTCGTGGCCCAATGCTATTTATTTATGTATCAAAAATAATATCTATTATTTACAGTCTATTTGCATTTCAGGTTTTCAGGGAAGTTGAGTGCCCATTGTAACAGGCACCCAACAAGCGCATGGTTAGAGGCAGTTCCTCTTCTGAGGAATTTACAAATAGGGAAGACAAATGGCTAAGAGCAGACAGCATGCAAGGAAGCTGTCAAAGATGGATGTCTTTGTATTTACATATTTAATGAATTTCCCTTTCATACGTGGTGTCCTTCACCTTCCCTCCCCAGTGTTTCTTCAGGCACACATTCCCACCTAGCATCATCAGGATTTCCTAATATATTTTGTTTCCATCCTTTCCCTACTGCAGGAGGATATGACAGTAAAAACCTTCTTAATGTAGCAATGCAGCTTTACCATGCCAGCCATTTTTTCCTCTTCCTGGGAGATTGAAGCAGTTTTCCAGAGGTATCTGTGCTTGTGGGGTTCAGGCAGGAGGACCACCTGGCTTGCCACTTCCATTTTCACCCACAAAGCACAGGTGGCATGGCACCTGCATTGCCCTAGCAGCAGAGGCCACTCCTGGAAAAACTCCTTTGCCTTCAAACCACGGAGCAGCCCCGGCTTCTCCAACACACCCCCTCTGTACTTTCAAAATTCAGGAAACTTTTCAGCAGTGCCATCTGCAATCTTTGGAAATGGGCTGTCTGGAAGAAAGGATTATGGATGGGCACGGAAAGGGCAGAAACTCAAAACTTCTCTTCAGCACTTTATTAAATCCAGGAGATGACAGAAAGCACGCTCCCCTTCTGACAAAGTCAGAGGGTCTCTTGTGACATTTATGTCACTGGAAAGGCATATAATACGTACACAGTGGTTTAATTTTATCTTAATGAAACAATATACGTATAAAACTATCCATTAAATATAAAACAGTGAAGTAATTTGCAAATTTTCCTACAGCATAATAAATTAAGCATGGAGAGCACTAAGGAATGCAATTTGCAGTCATTTATAATGCAGTGTTTTATGTTAATAATTCAAAATCACATGCTATTTGGAGACACTTCTAATTAATGTATTTATGAAATTGTGAACTGTGACTGTTTTGGTTCCATTTAGCTAAACATTTCAACAGAATGCGCTTGCTGTTGTTTTGTGTTTGCTTAATGGCACCAGCAAGCATCAAATGTACAACTGGGGAAGGTTGGGGGTGGTATCTGATGCGGCTTTTTTATGGGTATGTGTTTTTTGTCTGTGCACTGTATACATGCATGTGATTACACTCCTGATCTCACTGAGGAGAAGAAAGTTCTGCAGTAATTTGGGGAGGAAATAAGGAAAGTTTTATGGATGAATAATTAATGGCAAGGAAAGTTCAGTACCTTCCTGAAGAATTGCTAAAATATTCAATACTTTTCACATAGCAGATCTCTATACACTGCTATTTCTCCTGACTGGTTAATTATGACTAATACAGCTTGTAAATCTGGATTCATATTTTTATTTTGATGTTCTTCAATTTTATGTTTGGGTTTGTTTTTTGGTTTTTTTTTTTTTTCATCATACTAAGCATTTGTCAGGCTGCTTCTTTATTGGAACACTATGAGAGATGTTTCCCCAGAAGGTTAGTCTCCTGAGAGGAGACTTGCAGGGAGTTGGGAGTATTTTGAAATTTCAAGTACGTTGTAAGAAAAAAACTCCATCCATATCAGATTTTTTAGGGAATTATCACATGTCAAGTCCCTGATTCTGAAAGTGGCTTGAAATGAATGTGCTTCTAGGCATATGCAGAACCAGATGCTAATAGCACTCTGTTGTAGCTCTGCACAGAAAAGTGAAGTGAAAGCTCTTGAAATAATTTTCTATGAACAATCTGTTTCTCACAAGAAAAAGAAGTGGAAAAAAAGAAAGAAAGAAACCTGAAACTCCTCAAACCCATTGTAAGGATGTCCAAAGTACTGTATGTGGTCCCTTTCACCTTCCAAAATGATCATGAAAATTCAGTGGGATGCTGAATCAAAATCTTCAGGTCTCCTGGTAATTTCAAAGCTCACTTGCAGAGCAGTAACTCCCCATTGAATGTTTTATTTCACAATTGTGCTTTCTGTATGATTTCTGCTCTTTTTCTTTCTTGGTTGCTTGCCTTTTAATTTTTTTTTTTTATTCTCGGGACAATATGTATATGGCTGGGAAAATATTTAAAAAGTTCTCATGGCCTTTAGCTGTGGTCTTGGAAATCGACCAATGTAATCATTAGACTGAGAATTAAAGCTGCATTTGACCACTTTGTGTGATTTATATTTTAAACAATGTAGGAACTGTTATGATTAAGGAGGCAATATGGGCATCTAGGACCTAGCACCCTATTACTTGTCATCATCCAAGTTGCTTTATTGAGTCTCTTTATTTCCTTGGTATCGAATAGCAAATATTGGCAACACATTAGATTAGCTGAATGATAGTCTTTAATAAACTCCTTTTTCCTAAAATGAAAAATAATACTATATCCATTTCATGCTGTCCTTTTTGTCCAGTATGAATGCATTCTGTAAAAGCTCATGTATTTAAATATTTGTCTGCTTCTGTTTTTAGTCTCAGACTAAACGGAGTTGTTAGGAACTCGTCAACATAAAGACTGGGATTTGGGTCATATTTTAGGTGAGTCACTGTATTTAAATATCCTTTCTTGATGGATTTTTAAGTAGAATTTTTCTTTCATGAATTGAAATGGATTTGTAGGAGATTCCATAAATGAGGCTCAAAACTTTTAGTGAAAATTTTTATCCCAGCCATATACTTGGGGTTTTTTTTTTGTTTGTTTTGTTTTGTTTGTTTGTTTTTTTAAATAAATATTACACCTGTCACAGGGTCCTAAGATGTTATAGACCTGTGATGCATCAACACAGGATATAATATGATGTAGTGTATCAGGAAATATACTGTGAGATAGGAGACTTTGCTAACTAACAAGTTATTACCTTTTTGGCAACAACGGTGGTGGTCTGGATACATTACCCAGCTCCATTTTGAGCCATATGATCCCAGGTTTACATCCGAATCTGAGTTTTATGGTTTGTGCCCATCTCTAAAATTAATTTACAGAAACAGAGAAGGAGATTGCCTTTCTTATTTTTTTTTCCTTCTGATTAGAATGGAAAATTTTCACTTTATTTTGAGGCATGGTGAGTGCTTACAGTCCTGCATTTAAACATTCAAAACATTATGGAGGGCTTGTTTTAAAAATCCTTTCTCCAGTGGTGGGAAAATGACAAAACTTGGGAACATGTGCATTTTTCTTTTTTTCCTTTTAATTATTTTGGCATGGTTTATAAGACTAGATCTCCAGCTGCCTGTGGTTGCATGCTGTTCACTAAAGGTCTTGTAAAAGCAGGACCAAAATACAGATTCTACCTGCTCTGCTCAAAGCAATATTGCAATTTTTGATGGCAAGTTTGTGTGAAAGCTATGGTTTTCTTTTTCAATGTATAGATGCATAAATCCAGAGTAACTATATCAAAATCCATTCAGTAACAAAGTCTGGGTGTGATTAGTTTCACGATTTATAAATATCATGATGCTTTCTCTTGTGTCTTATTGTCAGAGGGTAGAAATCTTTGGGGTGCCTGAAGGCACTTCAGGTACTCCAGCACATATCAAACAAGAGTTAAATTAACCACCATGTTCTGAAAAGAATAACAAACAGAAGCACATTTGACTTGGATGTCTTATGGAACACCACCACCGCAGCATGTGAAGATTATCTTTCCAATGAACATTGGGGACCTTAAATGTAATTATTAAATTCGGCAGATGAGCTGCCATCCCTTGGCATTCTAATTATCTTAAAGGATTTTTATTTGGTGATTTATGTAGAATTCATCAATCAGAGTTATTTCTGTAGAAACAGTGCTCTATTTTTGGTGAGCCTCCTTCTCAATTTGACGTGGTTTTTCAAAATAGAAGACTGTTTTTAAAAAGGTCTTCAAAGATATCAAACTAATGGGTTTGAAGAGAAGCAAAGAAAGACAGGAAAATAAAGACTGGCAGAGCTTTTTATAAAGGAAGAAATAGCATATTTCTATTTATTTTAAAGCTATGTCTACTAACCTGATGTCCTGGGGGTAACTGTACCTGTTTATCAGACTGAAAATGGATGCTAGCTAAGGTAAATACACATTTTATTTTTTAGATTTAATATAAAACTTTACCTATAAAGTCCTTGTCCCTCCTCTTCCCCCTTGGGCTGTAAGAGGACATGCCTCTCCTTGCTTGCAGCTCTACCCAGAGCTATGGTTTGGATAGGCAAGATAGTCATAAGGAAGGATAAACACACTCTGGCAGGCGAGTATGTGAAAAAATGAGTGAAAAATACCACAAAGTTCCTTGATTGGCACAGAGAATGCTTTGGTGCAGGGCAGCTCCTGTGGAAGCTGAAGCTTTGGGGCTCTGAAATGGCTAGAGACTCTAGAAGGAGCAGAAGGTTGGGGTCTTTTTGGTTGCAGAAGCTCATTAAAACCCTACATGTGGGAAGAGATGTAGGACTTTTTGGTGCACTGCAATCACAAAAGGATAAATTAAACAATCAGTAAAAGGAAATTCAGCACCTGCTGCAGTGACAGCATGGTAAGAGGTAAAGGATTTTGCCACACAGCTTAATCCAGCTCCCAATGAGGTCCTTGGGAGCTGAATCCAGCCTTTCCAAGTTAAAGCAAAGGAAGATTTCCAAGCTGTTAAGAATAGTTTTATTTCCATGAACAAAGCTACTGGGTAAGATGTAAGCACACAAAACCCCCCAAAATCCCAGATACAGTCATTACCAGCAGTGCATGGAGATGTCTAGCAGCAGTGAACAAGAGAAAATCCACACGTCCTCTGCTGAAATGGTGAGCATTTGTCTCAGCCATGTTTGTGTCCCCATTGCATCTGCCTGCCACATACATCGTGTGAAGGCTCTTGACTAGACCAAATGTTTTGGGAAAACGGATTTCAAATGTCACATTTCTAATATTCTTGGGCAGAGAAGCTGAGAAATCTGAGAAGGATTTTTTTTTTTATGGGCCAGATTTTCTGAGCTGTATCTCCAGATGAGCCACACCAAACCTGCACACCTGGCCTGCAGTTCCTCCTACCAAAGAGCACAGGAGGAACTCAGAAAGACCCAAGTTATGGAGGCCACACCACTTGGAGAGAAAATTTCAAATTAAATAACATTTTCCATATACTATTTAACTGCACTTGAGAAAATAGCAGCTTTGAAACCACTAAGCAAACTGAAAAATGGGGGAAAATCCCCATATAGATGACCTGCTCTGGGTGATCTCTCCAACTCTTTCCCCCTTGCCTGGTTAAAGAGAACTTGGAATGCCCGTTTTTAAAAGCACCAGTATCCCTCTCTCCCACCTATGATTTCATGGTGTTTGAGTCAAACTTAGGTGGGATATGCCAGGAATTAACAGCAGTGCTCCCCAACACTTCTGCAACCTGAATTTAAGGAGCAGGGGAAAAGGTTTCTGGTGTTGGCACTTAGGCAACGTAGAGGGTTAAGAGCCACTGGAGACTCAAGTGAGATAATGGAGAAATCTTAGGCAATCCTAAAGTACTGGGAGAAAACAGTCTGGACAGAAAAGAAAGAAAACCAAACCTCAACCAACCAACTTTCCTCTCTCTAGTGCATTTATGCTGCCAGGTCCACCTCTGATGCAAGGGTGTTGTGAAATATAGCTCACTTGCTAAACGTTGTTTTGATGTGTTGTTTGGGACACAGGGAAAGAGAAATGGACTGCATTCAATCTCTATTAAAGCAGAGAGATGTCTTCTGCAGAATTTATTTTCAGGAGCTTTGCACTAACTTCATTTTCTTATTAGCTGAAATTGCTAGTGAGACAGTTTTAGCAAAGATCTAAATGCCTTCATGGAAAAGATGAGTCTGTGTTCAATGAATTGACTACTGTTGTGTCAGCTTGTACAGAACAGATCTTTACTGTGGGATTTGGGGATCTGGGATTAGGTCCTAGTGAAAATTCACGTGGGAAAAATATTTTATTTAATTACAGAAAGGCAATTAGACGGGAAGATTGCAAGAAAATGTTACAGGTAGTTAGAATTGCAGGAAAAACCCCAGGAATTCATAACCCACAAAAAACCCCCAAACAACTGATATTAGTGCTAGTGATTGTTGAAAATTGAGGAAAAAATTTAAAAAAAGAAAAAGGGGGGAGGGGTGTGGAGAAATTGAGCATTTTTTTGGAATTAAATGTCCTAAGAATTTTCTCAGAAAAGTGCTTTTGGGGTGTATTTTATATCATCAAGAAACCATGAAACAAGCTGAGAGATAAAGTAAACAGAACCAACCCCACCTTGGTCACCAGAAAAATATGTTTTCTGACTGTGGTGTGGTGAAGCTGAAGATGGGGAGCATTATGCTCCTACTTTTCCTACAAGGGACTAGTTTCCTGTTTGAGCTAAAATTCCCACAGTGAAGGGCATCCCTGGAGGCATGGGCTCTTCGGAGGGAATGTGCCACTAAAAGGCAGTTTGGTTTAAGGTGGAAGTGCTGCACAATGAAAGGTACAGCTCCTCTTTTATCCTAAGTGTTACCAAGCCACCATCTTGATACTCTTCAGGATGTTAAGCCATAACTTTAAGGAACTTAGAAGCACAGCTTTAACTCTCATGGAGATAATCTTTTCTCCCCAATCACTCTTGTGTGTCTGTTATGTATTGCACAGCCTAAGCAAAACTATCTTTAGAGGAGCACTTGTTTGAAAGACTTGAGGAGTTTGTGTAGAGAGACGGGAAATCCAACAGACTACACTGTTTGTGTTGAAGAAAGTCCAGAGTTAGATCCTCTCTTATTCAGCAGCCTGATCTCTAACCTGTTCTCCTCCTCAGAGATGAAGCATGAACTGTGACTAGCACAGGGGGGCAAATCATTACTGGCAGAAACTGCAAATTTCAGGTCAGCACCACTTCAGATTGCCTTCAATCCATTTGGAGAGTCTGGGATGAGGTTAATTTGGAAGGTGGAGAAACTGTAGCCTCCTGGAGAAAAACCTGCCATGTCTCATGCTCCCTTTCCTAGGGTGAGCTAGAAAGACGAGAACTCCACAGGATGCTGAGATGCCCCTAAAGGAAATACTGGCATCAATCAAGCTGTCTCACTGAAGTGTGTGGAAAGCTGCACTTGGGGCTGCCCAGCTGAACTTGTTAAACCAAGACAGTACCCTACAACAGCTCCACAATAACTCTGGGTTTATGTGTGTTTGTATACACACAGAATCTGTAGGATCATGTTCCACCTGTTTACCTGACTCGGCATCCTTCCAATAACTTTTGCTCATTTTAAACAAATTTGACATAGGAGTAGGGGTCCCTAGGTATTTTAGATTTTTGCCAGTTTATTCGTTAGACGTGCATCAAACATGGAACTACACAGAACATGATAGCTGGGCATGTTGTGATGGTTCCTTTGCAAGATTGTGCAGCTGCTGTTCACTCCTGTTACCCTCGCTTTCCCATTCCTTACTGCTTTTAGGAACAGCATGAAGAGCAGGAGCAGCTGCTGCCAGGAAAGGAAGCTGCAGGAGCCGGAGGGACACGTGAGGGAGTGCAAAGACACAGGCTTTCACTGCTGATCACCTTGGCTTCTAGCACATCCCATGATTAGAGTAACTGCTTCTAGAGCTGGAAGCTGAAACTACACATCCTATTTGGGACTCACGAAAGGAAAAAAATCTGTCCCGCTTAAGAAACATAGTGAAAAAATCACTGAATTTCCACTTATGGTTACTGCAACCTTGTGAGGGAAAAACACTTCCAGAAATTATTTTATTCCTTAAAAAAAAAGAGCTACTGCTCCGTAGTTATTGGAAACAGATCAGTATTTGTTCAGCCTCCCGTTCTGCTCTCTGCTGTTTCACACACTCTTGAAAGTGTCATTACTAACAGAGCATTGCACTTGTTCTACCACTCTGAAAGTGCAGCCCTTTGTCTTAGGAGTCATCATAGAAGCACCATATTATGTTTTGGGTTGGAAAGGACCCTAAAGATCCAACCTCTCTGCCATGGGATGCCCCCGACTACATCAGGTTGCTCAGGGTGAAATAACAGAATGGTTTACCTTGGTGGTTTCCTCTCCAACAACCTCCTGGTCAACCTCCTGGATCTCTTTAGGTGACTGGGTCTGTTTCCATTAGCCATTCAGTAGCATTAGCAGCAGTGTGTAAAACTTTTGGGCTTCTTAAGAAACCTTACTCAGGTGGTGAAAGATATTGCCAAAAATTAGAGAATTAAAGTAAATAAAATTAGGTCCTCAAAAAGGGTCCTGTGTACCCTTCTGCAGGAGTGTCCTTCACAGAGGCTTTGTTCTTTGAGGCAGCTGAATACAAACAGAGTTGGAAAACTACTAAACAAAAAAGACAGGTACCTACTCTTCCACTTACCCCATTATCAGGTGACTGTGATGGCAGGGAGCTGGAGAATAATTGTACCCCAGGAACCATCTTGGGACTTGCTCATCTCTTAGGCCAGCATGTAAAATTCCACATGCCATTTCACAGGATGTTCCCTTGCTGTCGCAAGTTTTCCTTCTCTCCTCATCTACCTTTTATCTGCTCATACCATCTTTTCCATCTTATTTTTTTCTGTTTTTCTTGTGCCTATTTTTTGTTTCCATTTTCATCACTGGGATGAGAATCTGATACCTGCCTATTTGAACACTTGCTCCATGATATTTGTATGCACTAGGAACTACAAAAAGCAGGTATTTCCATTTCTTGATGCTTTCAATTTGGGTTCTTTCTTCACTTCCCCAAGGACAATGAATGCTAAATGCAGTATAGCCAAACTTAAATATTTAGGTTCACTAAAAGACAATCAGAAATTGCCTATATAGCTTTTTCATAATGGAAATATCTCTGAGGGAAGGATGTTGGGGAATTATGGTTTTTTAATGTGGTAGATATGTAACACGTACAAAACAAAATACTGATGGTATTTATCCCCTTGATTTCAGAAAAGTACAATTTCTGCATGCTATTCTACAGTGCTGTGTAAATATCCATGAATACTGAATTTTTTTCCTGGAGGAAATATGTAAAAGCATGAAAATGATCATCAGCTAGCCTCTGCTCTAAGCTGAATTGCGCAGTTTAGGAAACAATAGGGAAAAGAAATTTATTCCAACTAGAATTTGATTGTGAAATAAATAGGAGGCTACTTCCTTGTATGTCTGTGAGTGAAAAGGAAGAGGAAAAACTTAATATGCATCAAGAAAATCTATTTTTAAATCCCTCAATAACCTTTTCAAGACTAAGACTGTTGCTATTTCCCTGAGCTGTATAGAATTACACTGATTACAATTGGCTACTTGGCGTGTTTCAGTTTCAGTGAAAAAATTAAGGCAAGGTATTTTCTTTATGCATCCTGGATTTTTTCCCTAATCACTCCGTACTGACTCATCATTATGGACTTTTATGTACTGTGTTGTTAGGTTTTAAACAGCTACAAAACTTCAGACAGTAGCTGTGGTAAAGAGGAGCTACATGTCTCCTTCAGGTGCATGTGCTCTGTCTGCAGTGTTTGCAGGGATGCTCTGGGGCACTGTGCTGCTCAGCCTCCTCTCACTCTGCTTTCCTTTGGAAAGAAATTGGGGGCATAACCAGGGAAAGAACTGTGATGCCCTCTAAAAGGTCAGTGACCTCTTCTGGGGAATGTGGTGGATCATACCTGTCCCACAGCACAGACACAGATATTTGAGTGGAGTATGTTCAGAGAAAGTGCATTGACACCAGCTGATCCCAGGTAAGGATGCTGAAATACCTACAGCTTTTTGCTGCTAAAACGCTGAACGAGGAGGAGCCAAGAACAAGGCATTCTCCTAGATGGAATTCCTGCCTTCTCATCCATAACTCTCTCTGAAGGAAAAAGTGAAAAAAAACCCCACTAAAAATAATAAAAAAACAGCTTTGGCACAATGACACATAGCCTGGACCATGAGGAAGGTAACCGAATGAGAGATTGAACTCTGTTCATTATCCACAGTGTAAAACAAGCCTGGTATCTTTTGCTTTGCTTTAGTGAGGAAAGGTTAGAGCTCATTCACTCAGTCTTGTGGCACACTGTACTCTTTTCCACTGTCTCCAGCTGAGGCAAGGTATTTGAATAATATGAATAGAGGCTCTTATCCTGTGAGCAATTATATGTGGGTTTAAAGTAGCTGTTAGGCTCTAATGGTCTTACAAAAAACTTTTCTCAGTGTTCTATGTTTATAACAGCTTTTTTATAATAAGGATATTCTATATGAGGACAAGGTATAACCCCTTTTTGATACACAAAAAACTGTTTTCAAGAATTCTTTTAAAATAATACATAGGCCTTTTCAGAATAAAAGCTTTGGCTGCTACCTGACTGTATGTATTTTTGAAAGGGATAGGGGCTTTTTTCCCCTGAGTGTTCTTTTCCTTTGGCTTTAATTTAGTTTGCTTTATTCAGACCTTAGGTCAAAGAATTTTTACGTTTAATATATGTATCCTGATGGGGGCTCTGAGCACACTTTTGAATCTGGGAATTTAGAAGGGCACCTCTATTTGATATGTGGAGATGTATGCCTACAAAGTCTCAGCCTGGATCTTTCAAACCTGCGGGCCTTACGCTTGTGATCACACACATTTGCTAATTTGTGCATGTACCTATTGTTCCTTTTGATTTCAGAAGCTGAGGGAATTTAATGTCTGAATACAGAGCTTGGGACTGAACTGGAGGAACTCGGGCTTTGTGAATGCTGCCCTTGGTTCACATAAAGTTATCAAATGGCAAAATGCAAGTGCCCCATTCTTTTATTCTCTGATGCAGGTGTCACAGTAACACAGTGATATCCTTCCCTTTTCATGCGGCAGCATCCCTACCATACCTTTGAAAGAGAAGAAGTCTTTCAGATCTGTGAGTTGTGTCTTTATAATGCCCAGGGAGCAATTGCTCCTGTTCTTCAATCAAAAGCAAAACAAATTCCCCCATGTAATTAAGGCTGAACACACAGCCATTGTTTCCACCCCTTCTGTGTTATAATATTATAATGCAAGATGTCACTGTGTGCTTAATAGTGTTTCCCAAGCACAAACAGTAGGGTGGCCCAGCTCGTCCTCCTCTCAGCACAGAAAGGCGAGGTTGTAGGCACCTCTCACTGGCTATAACTGCGTTATGCCATGTGGTGTAAAACAGCTTCTGCCAGCAACATCGCTTTGTCTCACAGAGAGGCAATTTTTAAAGAGGTTTGATGAATTGTCTTGTCACACTTGGATTAAACTATTGATTTACCAACACCCTTTGTATGTTGACCCAGGAAAACACAGTGGATACTGTTTAGAATATTACAAACCCTCTGCCATATGCATGTTGTCTAGTCTACACTTCAACCCTATCACCTTTCAGCAGATTGCTTCAGACAAGAGATCTCACGGGCAGGGAATCTGCAATGCATATAAGCTAACTTGCTCATTTAATACAAGAGAGTCCTAGACACTGACCTTGTCTATAGCTTCCAGCTTGGCAGGGCTGTAACATCACAAAGACCTGCAAATCCCTTTTTAACAAGGCTACCTGAACCAAATGGCCCAGGTCCAAATAGATGAAAACATGAAGATGTCCAGCAGATCTGTTGCCTACACTGCTCACAGGAAAATTATCTGAAGCTGCTGTACTGGTGTCTGCTTATGTGGTTCAGTATCAAATCCTGCAAAAATAGCATGTCTGCTGTCTGTTCCTAAGCATTTCAACACGTTTTCTAGGGGAGACTTTCTATCCTAGGAAGGTGTGTGTCTTCCTGTGTTCCCCCAAGCTTGTTTCTGCATCACTTTCCATGAGTCTAGCAAAGAACAGATGCCAAGATCAATATTTCCAGCCTGAGCTAGGCTCATCCCATTGTAGGTGATATTTCTGGGCTCTTTCATTGTTTCCATAACTGTTGTATGGGCTGTTTCATGGAAGTGCTATTGTATGTCTAGTACCAGAAAGGAATATTAAATTGGGGGAAAAAAATTAAAGACTTGTTTTGGCCCCACTAGAAAACATATAATGATAAAGCTTAAACTGCAGTTCAGCAAAACTATGTCAAACCAAAGACCATTCCCACTTCTGGATTACCTAGATCAGAAAATTTCAAGGTAGTGTTAGAAATAATTTCAACATAATAATAATTCAACCCTTCAACAAAAGGGTTTTCCCTTTTTCCTGCCTAGGAATAGCTTGTGTGCCACAAATTATATCAGGTTTTCTTTCACCTGTGATAAAGGAGGAATGACATGGCAAACTATAGAGTTGGTTTCAAAGAAGGAGGTGAGTAGCAATTGGCAAAACTGCTAGCCTATCATCTACTGTATACTCATTTTAATACTTATGGGACCAGTGACTCCTGCACTGGCCAGAATATCCCATAGAATTTTTTTGTGCTGGCTCATGGATAATGCCGCTCACCTTTCATGAGGTTAGGTCAAATGATGTCATGCAGTATGATGTGACATGCCCTGGTACACCGTGCAATGCAACAACCTTTCAGCTTCTAAATAGAAACTCTTGAACAGGATATATTGTTGCATCCTCATTCAAAGACTTGGAGTGTCTGTTGACAGAGATGTTAGTTGAATATGAGTATTTCACATAAAAATAATAAAGTGCAAAACCCCATCACACGCAATGGCCACAGTTAAAATCGTCTCCCTCTTGTTTGCTTTACATTCTGATAAAATAGAAACCAAACAACTGAAGCCTCTGCAGAATCATGGAGCTCTAAACCATATGAACTCCTCTTAAGTCACCCTCTGAAGCTCACGGGAGATGTGCATCAATAGGCATATCAAAGGAAGGGTTTCCAGACAAAAGTCCTTGCCTGAGGAAGCACTGTCTGAGCCTGATAGCTCCAGGGACTGACAGCAGGAGCTACTCGGCTGCACTTATCTCGAAGGCTGGAGGGGGAAGGTGGCAGGTGCACAGACAAAGGTGGTGTCCTTCCTACGGCAGACTGACAAATTCAGGGTTATCACTGACATCTTGAGCAGTGATGAGCAAGGGACAGAAAGTGAGGGCGAGAGTGGGCAATATGACACCTGTGTTTGCAGGAATCCCTGGCAGGCAGGAGTGGTGGACTGTGCAGTTGCTGTAATCACTGCTGCCGATAATAAAAAACTCTCCACACTGTGTGCATCCCAACAAAAGCATCCAGATACAAAGTAGGAGAGGAGAGGTTTCCTTTGCCAATCCTGTTTCTCAGCTGTTTTGTAATTTAACACGTGCCCAGACTGTGGCCTCTAGGCACTAGAAATGAAACTCAAGGGTGAAAACCACCAACGTGTGACCATGTGATATTAGAAACACTGCTCAGAATTTACATCAAACATTATCAAAAGAGAAATAAAATCAGTCAATCAAACTGTCACTGAGCAACAAGCAGATAACTCTCACACTATAGAAGGGACTTACACCTGTCCTTTGTCCACAATTGCCAATATAATGATCTCCAAGCAGGCTCCTCTCTGCCTTCAGCCCTGGAATTTCTTTTCCTGCACAGATATCTATTCACAAGGACAGATGGGGAGAGTACCAGTAATGAAAAACAGTCTGCTAAGTTTTCTGGAAACTAATGCAGCAGGATAATCAGAAGAGAAGTCTAATTAAAAAAGCTGCTTGCTGGCATGTAGATTTTGAGGTCCTTGCTGGTCTCTATTTAGGCAAAAAATAAGATATTTCCCATTGTAAGGAGATGAACTGTGTCTCATGGAGAAGTCTGCTTTTTTGTCTGGATTTAATTCTCTGCTGTTAAGAATAGGGCAGGGTGAATTATTTGATCTCTGCAGGCTGACTGCCAAATAAAAAAAACTTCACCAAATTTTGAATACCCAGGCTATAATTCCCAGCATCACTTGTGAAGTTTTTTGGTAGTGATAATCTCTGTCTCTTACTGAACAGATCACATAAATATTCTTTGCAATGGAGAATGTTATCTGGAGGAACAGGATTCCTTATCTCAAAATATTCTTTAGTCAGGAATTAAAGATATTTTCTGAAAGTTCATAAACCCTTTTTTCAAGTTCATCTCAACTGTACTTTTCCACCAGCCCCGTTCTTTTCTGGTTTAAAAGTTCCTATTGCTGTTCATGAATCTTTCCCTCCCTAAATAGTTTATAGATTCTAATTAGTATAAATTCTTTTTTCTTCTTTTATGCCTATATGATTTCTAGTGTTATTCAAAATAATTGCTCCTTACTATTGATACACTTTGTCTCCTCATGCCAAACTTTTGCTACTGATTAGGTGTGAGCGCTGGTTAGGTTTATGGATCTTTTGTATCACTGGGATTTTTAGCGCATGCATTTCACACCTGTATCCTCTTTCACAATCTTCTAGGACTTGGTGTGAAAATAAAGACCAGGTAGTTTTGTAGCATTTTACCTCCTGTAACTCTGTGTGAGTGATGGGATCAAGATCTACTATTCAAGTGGCATCAACATTATTCTGACAAATCTTATTGTAAAATGGACTCTGCCCCAAAGCCATTCAGGTTTTGCTTGCACACGAGTTGTTACTGGTTTTGAACCCAAGCCTTTGTTATTTGAGTGATTCGACACTAGTAAAATTTTCACTAAAAAAATAAAGTGTGAGGGACAACTGAGGGGATAGGGAGAGAGGGAAAGAGGTAGAGGTGCTACTTGTTCATGATCATAATAAAAATCTGAATTTTGTTGGTTCTTTTAAGGATGATTTGGCTCATACAAACACCCTAAAGAAGGTATGCAAAGATCCCACATTCCGGGCCTGCTGCTGCTACCTTTTCACCCACCACTACAGTAATCGGATCTTGAGGTACAGATTAATGGGATAATTAGCCAAACACAATCAAACTTGTACACTACATGGAAATGGATGGCTGCTGTCTCGCAGCCACTTGTTGTACAGCACCAGGGCAAGCTGCCTTTCTTTTCAATGGGAAATAAAGCAAGAAATCAAGTAGATGTGGGTTGTTCTGCCTGCTCAGGGTGGCGAGGGCAGCTTCACTGGTCCTGGATTTTAAAGAGCAAATAATATCAATTAGCAATTGTGTCTGGAAGAGTGTTGGCAGGCAGGTCTTCCGCTCATCGCTCTTCTGTGGCAGGCCAAGCACTCAAGTCTCAACAGCTTCCATTTGAGGACTTTCGTAGGGAAGAGTGCTGCCAAGAGAAGGACTGCCTGCTAAATTGTCCTCTTACAAAGGACCCAGAAGACTCTTCATTTTTGGTAATTTTATGATAGAACTGAAATAGGCAGTTTCAACAGCCCGTGGAGCTTGCTCATAGACTTCCTCCATAGCTCATGGCTGAAATGGATCCGACCCATGACTTGTCTCCTGAGATTGAGAGTGAACAGGCATATGTTCAGACCTAAACAATTTCAGGAATCTTTTAAGAGGGAGAGACTTTAGCTTTTAATTCGGATTTTTAGGACTGTTATAAATGCTTTTCATTCAGAGATCTTTTTATAGATCAGGTTTTAATGACACGAATGAACTAATATTCTTATGAAAGTGTTGGCAGAGGCTTGGTTCGCCCAACACTGATTGATGAGGAAGCCCACAGAGCAATTTTTAACTAATGCCAGAAACATATTTTGTGGTAGATTTAGGAATGCCATCCCAGTCTTCAGCCTTTTATTAGTGACTCAAGAGGCCATCTTCTGCAAAGTCAGTGATTCATGCAGAGTGATTTGAAAGGAATGTGTTTGAATGAGTTTCCTGTGTATTTGTAACAGTTTATGACTTTTTAATAACAAATCATTATTACTCTGAATTTTTTAAGCCCAAAATCCTCCATAAATCTTTTCAAACTCATCACTATTTATAATCCAGGGAGGAACCTGTTCACTGTTTTTGTTCATTCCACTGTTGTTGATTCATGGACTATTATTAGACAGGTTGCAAAAAAGTAAAGATGGTGTAGGAGAGCAGATTTTGTCCACAAACTTGTGATTTTTACCTTCTTTTTCAGTTGCAGCAGAGGGTCTGTGCAGTTTACACCATAGGCTTCATGACTGAGCAGAGAGACCTACTCTGGAGAATGCAGACTTCCATCCAGGAGAACCAAGCCTGGCATGCAGCAGACATTGCAGTGCATTCACCTGTAAATCAAGTGGCAGGGACTACACTCACTGACAACAAGCCCTGCACCCTCACTGCATTTACTCCATACACAGTTACTCCATTTTCCCCTATTGTTTTCCTATTATTTACCTGAATTTAGAAAAAGTAGTTGCCAATTAAAACAGAATTAATGTAAAGGGCATGCAGGTAAACACCTTGAGGTTTAGCAAGTCATTTTGAGCTCACAACAGGTATTTGGACTTTTCTTTCTTGTAAAATTTCCAGAGCATTCCGTATCAAGCTCAGTAATAGCATGAATATGTGAGGGTATATAGAAAGAAGGAAATTAAGTGAACACTTACTTAAATTGTTAGGAACTTATAAAAATATTTAAAAAATAATGATTGTGTTTATTTCTAGTAATAGAATGTGGTTTCTATTCAGTGGGCACATTGGAGACTTGAGGTTGAAAGCTGTTTTTTTCTTAACTGGTTCAGCCTTTCCTATATGTGACCAACATGTATCCTGAACCTGCAAGATACTGAGGAATCTGCAAGAGGCAAAGACATTTGTCATCTCATAGAAACTGCTCATTGTCTAGTAGCATGAGGCCATGATGTTTGTACTGTCTTCTAATTTGGTGAAAGCATTAATTACACTGAATAATGGTAACCCTGGTAATCTTGGCAGACATCTGAAACCTTGGGTAATTATAGCTTCTGCTAGACAAATTTTGGTTCTCTGAATTTGATTTTAGAGGACAGAAATAATTTTTAGATGATCCGGTGCCTGAGAAACCAGGATGTGAAGAACTGGAATTCTATCTGTATAGAAATGACTGATAGAAAAGTCCACTTCTAATGAGATCATAAATTTCTCCTAACTCAAAGGAGATGGAAAGCATTGAAAAATCAGTGCAAAAGTCAACCAAACAGACTCACAAAACATACTTTTAGCAATGGAGCACAACATAATGGACATGGAATTAAAAGAAAAAACCAGAATCAGTCTTGACGAAGATTGGAAAATCTACATGTCAGCAAAAATAAACTTGTTACTTAATAAGGTTAATAATAGATAAAGTCCCCTAAAGATAAATTCTTATCACAGTTGATGACCATTTTATTAAAATGTTAAGGGCCTCAGGCAAAAGCAAACTGTTCCCTTAATCTGCCAGAAGAACTGCTTTCTCAGGAATTATATACACCAGAGAACTTGGGATCTGAGCTAGCTGTAACAAGCATGTTTGAAAATTGGAGCATCCACAGCTTGTGAAATTGTGGCTAAAAGGGAATGGATCTCACATGTCTCAAAATGGCTGTGCTCTGTTCTGCCAAACACAACTTTCACTCACATTTTCGAATGCAAAATCCATTGGATTCAACTGCTGCAGTCAAAACAGCTGAGGTGTCAGTGATTGAAGGGAGGATTTTTTTCTTTGCCTTCTTCCCCACTAACTGTGAAAAAGGTGTAGCTTAATAAGTGCAATTGCTGTAATAGCAAACAGACAGAAAATATGTTTTCATCAGCACCTCTAAGCACGGCGAAACTGTGAAGCAGCCTGGCAAGTACGCTAAGCATTCAGTGAATTGTGATAGATTGCAGTATGGTTTGTCTGGGATGAGAATACCAACAAAAAATCATTCACAAGATTTGATGAAAACTCAGCCCATACAGAGAGACTTCTTGCTACAAGCACAGTATCAGCTCACGGCAAAACGGAGCTGATGAAATTGAGTTCACATCCTATCTTTCCTTCTGACATATGAAATGCATTTCCCTCAAAGCCCATGGACTTCCTTGGACATCTGAGCAATGAGAAAGAAAAGGTAAAGCAGAAAACATCTGTGATGCTGAATGCTGCATTTCTTTTCAATGTCTCCCAATGGCAAAGATACAAAGAAATTAATGAAAGCTACACTGGAAATACATAAAAGCTACACTATAAATACATCCCTCACACCCAAATCTCCTCTGCCAAAGTCTGCGTGAAATAAAAGGGAATGAGTACGACTAAACCAAGTTAGCACAGCCAAAGCTTTTTCCACCTTGGAGGAGGGAAGTATATCCTGGTTCCAGCAGGGAGGATCCAGGAATGAGAGTTAGTCTGGTACAGCTCCACCACTGAAGCTGGATTGTTTGTGTGTGCAGCAGGCACTCCATGGCCTCTGGTTTGGGGAAGAATATTACCAAACCTTATTTCCTTCATCTCTCTTTTACCTGAGGTCCATGGCAATGATGATTTAAGTTTTGCTGAAGACTTCTGGGGCTGGGGACAAGTGTGCTGGGAACAGCCTTGTGCTGGGCCACAGCCAGGAGAGACTTTGGGAAGAGGAATAAAAGGCTTCAGCCTGACCCAGATGGGATGGCCTGTGGGTGAAGTGTTTATACATACTCTAGGTCCTCTAGAAAGATTAGACAGAGGGTTATATCCTCTTATTTTTAGGTTTTTAACCAATCTTCGTATGTATAACCTCTGTGAAGTTTTTAACATGGGTTCTCCAATACTACTCAGGATTCAACTCTTTAAAGTGAAGCTTTCTTCTGTCCCTTGCCTCTGCAATACAAAAGGCAAGGGTTTCATGGATGTGTATCTGATCACTGGTCTTTTGGGGAGGTTCTTATTGAGCTTTTTATGGAATTTCCTTGCCACTTGGATCAGAGTGGGGGCATGGATATTTTGGCACGGAGATAGAAGAAGGTTTCTAAGACAGTGTATTTTTTTTCTTTTTCACTTGTATGCAGACAATTATTCTCCTTTAGTGCCTATTTTCCAGGCCAGCTATTAACCTTCCTTTAGAGAAACTGCAATTTTCCTGGCCCAGTTTATTTAGCTACCTTGCTACACCAGCAGTTCTTTTAGTAATTTCCTTTCAAAATAGACACCAGTCTACCTCAAAAACTAGGAGATGGTTGAGTATCAATCACTAATTACTCCCCCACATTCTGTCATTCAGCCTTGGTATAACACAAATGTGAGCAAGATTCTCACCTGTGAGATAAATTTTCCTTGATATAAACATCACCACCTCATAAGTGTAGTTAAGAACCCAACAGGGCAAAAAAGGGTGGTGTGTGCAGGTATTTCTGGATAGTGAAATGAGCTGCAGAACATATTTCCACCTGCAATGATGGCACTTAATGCACCTAAGGTTTGTGCTGTGCTTGGGAGAAGTGAAGTTCAGGATATCTACCCGTGGACTCAGCTGTGGTCTGGCTTATCCATGATGCACCAAGGTTTTTGGCTTTTGCTAAAGCACTGCTCATGCTCTCTCTCACTTGGAGATGCACCTGAGTCCATCTCTGAGCTTGAGAAAGCAGAGAGCTTTGGCAACAGGCCCACAGTGTGCTGGGGTTATAGGGTAAACACCTGTGCATCTGCCTTCTTTCACCACTGTTCACCCTGGTTTTTTCCCTCAGAGCATGCACGAATGCACATTGCCTGTTGAGCATGTTCCCCCTGCAGTGGTGCATGGCAGGTCAGGGGACAGCAGGTGAGTGGTAGCATTGTCCTTGACAGAAACCACATAAGCTTCCACTTTTTCAGACCCCTATAGACATAGCCATTGCTCTGAACCAAGAAACAAAGGCCATGACACCAAAGTAAGCAAGCATTGCACAGATTTTAACAGATAACACCCCATTTCTTGTGGCAAAATTATTTTATCATCTTTTCCTTCTTTTAACCTGATACATAATGTTGCAAGAAATTCAGACGTGGCATGGTTTGGTGCTAAGCAGAGAAGAGGAAATAGCTAAACTGTTCTGTGATGTCATCAGACTGGAGCACTTCTGCACTGTAGTTTGGAGGAATACAGCGCAGCAAAACAGTCCCCAGGCTGGTGCTCCTTTCTCTGTCTGCTGGGCAGACGGAGCTGACGCCACCCACATGAAATGAACACAACTGGGTCCGTTTGCTCTTGCAAGAGCTGTAATCATTCAAAAGCAGGATGTGCAAAGGGTGTGGGATGGCAGATGCCCGGGGGCCTCGCCAGCAGCTCTGCACTGGGGCTGATGTGTGTTGGGCTGGTCTGCCTGAGGAGCAGGGATGCAGCGAGGCAGGTGCGCTCTCCAGGCTGGATGACTCCAGCAGTCTCTCATGGCTGTCGGAGGGGTGGCAGAGCGCTGTCCATGCAGCAGGGCTGGCCTGCCAGCTCTCCCCAAAGATGACAGTCTCTTTCCTGGGAGTGCCAGCTGTGGGCTGACACAGCCAGACCCCTCGCCGAGCTCGGGAAGAGCGCGGTGCCCACACAGCCACACAGCTGTCAGAGCAGAGCGTGCTCCAGCACGGTCAGATGAAGCTCCAGTGAGTGACTGCTCTGCGCCCAGCCCGCAGTGTCCAGAAAGGCTTCATGGTGGAAATTAACAGCTTCCATTATAGCACTCTAACGACCCCATGTAGACGAGCCCTCAGAAGCCACATTAACCCGAATTTAGCCCATAAATTGAACTCTCTGGCAAAGGTACTCCCTAACTGAATGCAGAAAATCTCTGTGACGAGCAGTAACAGTGCATATAAAATAAAATAACAGCAGGACTGGGGAATGGCAATGGCACATCTTTCCTTCCAAATTGAATTGTTCACTTCACTGCGAGAAGAAATAATTATCATGTTTATTGCGTTTGGCTCAATTAGGCTGGAATCTTAGGCCAGGAACCTTTCTTTTTACATTTCTGTAAATGTTGTCCATGTATGGCTGCATCAGCATTGATTTTGCTGTCATGAAGGTACCACAGCTGTCTGTCTGAACATGCAAACCTGAACTAATTCTTAAAGTGTCGGTTTTTCTAGTTTTAATCAGTGACAATTTCCAGTAAACTGAGAGAGGACCAAGCAAACTTCCTGTATTGTTTCTGTAGAGTCTCACTCTTGAGTGTGCTAGGGACAGAAGGATGGTTTGAAACTGTGTCCTTTTACATGTGGTGTACATTTAACTCATGGAACCTATTACAACAAGATGGACTAAGCCCACATGCACTGAGAGGTTACAAAATGTGCACATCAAGTGACACACATCTGCATAAGCCTGGTAAATAGCATAACAAGACCAGAGGAGAAGACAGTGGAGCTTTTAGTAGACTTCAGCACAATGAGCAGAAGAGAAATACCTGACATGGAGGGCACAGTCATGGAGGGCACAGTTTAGTCAGCAGTGAGTCTTCTTGGGACTGTGTGCAGCAGCCTCCTACTACTTTGCATGGCAGGGATGCATGCAAGAACTGTACATTTAACCCTGAAAGAGGCACTCTCAAAGACATCTGTCTTCAGTCTTCACTTGTAGAAAGTGGTCACTACCAGTGATCAGTAAGTGTGAGTAGAAGAGTCTAAATCTACACTTCTAGAAACTGATTTACATCCACTTCCTTTGATTATATGTAATTTCCCTTTTCTATATGAAGAGACAGAGAAGCACAGAGAGCACAGAGACAGAGAAGCATGGAGTTTATACATGTGTTAACAATATGAGATGAAAATTGAGGGACAATATTTACCTTTAGCAGTAGAAAAAAATTGGTAAAAGGAAAACTACCTGAGTTAGAGAGATCAGCTCTTTGACAGAGGTCTGTCATGGTTAGATTAAAGATAAAATGATAGGTAGTGTTTTTTAAAATTTTCATTAGGATGCTTGATATCAGGAAATGTTTCATATTTCATCAAGGATTGGACCAAAATCAGCTGAAATGTATATACTACAGCTTTTGGAATGGAAAAACAATCCACAGAGAGATGGGTTTGTCTGACTATTAAATGCATAAAGGAAAGACACATAAATAAAAAATTTGATATGCCACTCTGAGAAGCTGAGGTGAGCCAGAATGCATGACAGAGGAAGGGCATGTAAAAAAACTGTTATGTTTCAAATTCATTAGAGCTGTGGAATAAAATGACCGTGATGCCTGCCTGTTAGCTCAGTTTGTCTTAATGTCCAAATAGTTAGAAGGGAGAGAAATGTAGCACAGAGAAGAGCTGTATAGGAAAGAGAGTGTTTGGAGTTTCTTCCTCGCTTCATGCTACAACTCATGAAATTCTTTAGGATATCACAGCACACAGGTTTCAAATCCAGCCTGAACCATACAAGAGAAAGTCAGTCCAGACAGAGTGCACTGTGTACAGCACATAGGATGAGCTCATATGACCTGCAGAGGCCAGCATTTAAGCTCTTCCATCTGGCTGGTTTGCTTGAATAGCACCTTCAAGAAATTTATTCTCTTGAATCTGCTGTTAATAAAATAAAATAAAATAAAATAAAATAAAATAAAATAAAATAAAATAAAATAAAATAAAATAAAATAAAATAAAAATAGCATTACCAAATCCTACTTCCCCATGCTGATGCACTAATTTTAGTGTCCAAGTTCACTTTGGATGGACACAGGATGCAATGGTCTTCCCTGCATAATAACGTGGGATTGCACATTGCACACAACTTGAGCCACAAGAATTGCCTCTTCAAAGAGGGCCATGCTGCCTGTCTTTGTGCATGGCTAAGCTTGACTGCCTCAAGAAGTGAGCAGAAGACTTTCCATGGCACTGGATTGTTCTGTAGCACAGAGTTGGGTAAAGTTTTAGAGGCAGAGCAATTCCATGCCATCATCAGTGCCGGCATGTAGGGAGTTCTTGGCAGCTCAGATGGTGGGTCATAAATTCTCCTTCACTAGTTTGGGGGCTTGATTATTCTTTTGTGCTCTGCTGGAAACATTACTTATGAGAATTGGGGCATTTTAATTTGGCTGTGCTACCACTTTATTAATATTTGAACATCTTACTGTTTTCTGTCTTGGCACAATGGGATCCACAAACAGAGGCTAAAAGAGAAAATGCTCCCCTCCCTGGCACTGGATTCCTGTCCTTTTATTTTTAATTACTTTGAATTATTTCTGGAACTTTTTATACCATTCTGAGAATACAAATTAAGTTTTGACTGTAAGAAAGAATACTGTGGAAAGCAAGCAAATGTGGCCTTATGTGCTCGTCCAGAGACTGCATCAAAAGAGCAAGGGACAGACACTTGCCAATCTATCCATTATATCCTGGCATAACAATGATCCATTAGCCTGAGCAAGGCCTGTGTGAACTGTATGCACATTTGGCTTAACCCACTAAGTCTATTTAGCCTCTGGTGTGCTCTGGATTAAAGCAGGCAGACATTAGAGAATAGTATTTCTTCCACAAATGCTGCTTTTCATCTGAGAGAAGTGACAGAGCTTTTCAAAAGCCTTTGGTATTTGAGGACAAATGCTTGCTTCTTGTAAATGTTCATCCCAGACTCAAAAGGATTTAACTGTTAGTGTTTCTAAAAGCAGAAGTTGATCCTGAGGCTAAAAGAAGACCAGAATCATGGAAGATTGTGCACCTTTAGCTGGGATTTAGCACTTGTCTGCAATGTGTTTCTCTTCCCAGGCAGCTTGCTGCAAAAGGCTGAAACCACGAAACTCAGCCCACTGACATTTCTGAGGCATACCTTGAAACCCCAAAGTAAAACTTGTCTCATGGAGCTGGATAATTCTCTACTGTGGCTTTCCAGGAGGATTCAGTCAACAAGTCAGGAGTGAGAAGGAAAATGCACTACAGATTATTCAGCTCTTGTCTTATTATCACTTGGAGGGGGTAGCTGATTCTTACTAGCATTGTATCATTCTTACACTGATTGTATAAAGAACTTTAAAACAGCTGTTTCAGGTGCATTTTAGTTCTCTTCAGGCATTCAGACTCCAGACCACTTTCTAGGAGAAGAGGGAATCTACTTCATGTGCCAGGGTAACATAGCATTTATTTTCTTAAAATCACATTGGTGTATTTTTAGCAGATTCACTGGGAAAACTGTTACCCATTACTATAAAGTCACTTAAATACAACATGTATCTTTCAGTCAACAAAATCTCCCTGTGGAATAACCCCTGAATCTAATTAAAATCAATGCAAATCCTCATATTTTTTTCCCACAAGTTCACAATCCTAAGCTGGAGATGATGATTAGTTCAGATGGACTTTGCTCCTTTAGACAGCTGAATAATAACTTTATAATGAGTCAAATTCAGACCAGATACAGTTCTGTTATCCAGAACTGCTAGTTCTGTTGTTATCCAACATGTATAAAGCTTCACAGATTAATTTAGAAGACTTCAATTTGCTTTTATATTTAATCTGGGTTTCGGTCTCTTGCCATGGACCAAACCCACCCACTTTTGAAATTATATACTTTGTGGATTCAGACATATAAATAATAACACCTAATAAAATCAGGAATTAATTTAAAATAACTGTTTTCCAAGACATAGCTGATTTCATACTTTTTTATCCTTCCATTTTTGGAGGAGAAAGTCTATAGACTGTGTACAATATAGTTTACTTTGGGAAGACAAAGGCAAAGTAAGTGTTCCTGAAATTCATGACTTGCCTGTAGTCAACATTGTCAGAGTTCAATATTATTCCTTCCCCCTTTCAGCCCTAGGACCCTAGGGCTGTGCTTCCTGATAGCAAAGAACAGCTAGGTCCAGGCTCTGTCTCCATCCCTGAGGAATTATGTATTATGCATGATTGTATTTAAACAGGCTATTTAAAACTCACTGGTTCATATTATCAGAGCTTAAATGGAACACGTCCAATGAAAGTTATTAAGATATTATTTCATATTGATTTGGTTAAAGGTATTCATTAAATATTCTTATTTTACATATGAAGATATTTATTGATACAAAAAAGAGGCAGATATAAGAAAGCATATATGTTAACATTAAAAAAGAGATTAACAAAAGGAGCAATTTTCAGAAATTTGAAGGTTTTCTATTTCTCCAAAACACAGATCAAAACTAATACATCCTACATTCTACTGGGCATAGGATAAATCTTTTCCACGGGCTTTCAGAAACGCCAGACTTAGAGCAAGTGGCAGCACTTGCTGGAAAAGCAGGGGACACGTAACCTGAATGCACCTGCACAAAGACCACGTCTCTTTAAGAGAGATACCTTGGGAAGGTTTGGGGTTTTGTTTGTTTTACAAAACAATTTGAAGGTTTGCAGATGGATCTGTGAGTAACAACAGGTTGGAAATTAA